>JAJOOS010006094.1:0-52209 GCA_029582725.1 Solanum chiquidenum | reverse complement strand
TGGAACCTTGCTGCGTTCTTGAACTAGGGTTCTTGACCTTTTTTCTCCTCTTAGCGTTCTAATTCTTCTAAGTTTGATTAATGATTTGACTTAGGTAAATTCTAGTTATGTTCCTAGGCTTAAACTGATTAAAATCTCATGATTTAGGGTCTAAACGACGTATCTTAGGGGTTAAATAAAATATGAAAAGACCTAAAAACCCCTGAATTAACTGCTGTCGGACCAATCGATGGATTAGACCTACGGTCTGTCGATCAATCGACGGTCCGTCGATTGGGTCCGTCGATCGAGTCTGCCCGACAGGGCTTCCCTAAAATGAGCATAACTTTTTACTCGGAGGTCGGAATTAAGAAAACTCGGTGGCGTTGGAAAGATAATTCAATTATATATCATATCATAGTTCATGGGACACACAATTCATTTTGTACTAAATGTTATGACCTTCTGAAGTTGACTCATCAACAATTTTCAGCTAACTGGCTGTTGACTCTCATCTACGGTCAGACCTACGGACCCTGGATTGAATGACGGTCCATCCTGGTCGATCGTAGTTTGTGTCAGAGGCTGGGCAAAGGAGGTCTTGATCCACGGACACAGACCACGGACCGTGGTCTGATCTACGGACCGTAGGTCTGTCCGTGGGTCGAGACTTAGTCGATTTTTTTTGACTGAATTCTGGGGAGGGGCTGCATTGGTAAACCACGGACCACCAGCACGGACCGTGGTTTGATCTACGGTCCGTGGATGGTGATTGTAAGTTGCACCTGCAACTTCTCAAAATCTGCATTTTTGGTCTGTTTCAAATACGGGGTGTTACAAATGTAAAATACACAAAGTATTTACGTCAAAACCTCCTTCGCTGAAGGAGGAAAAACCACGACCTACCTTACAAGATTTCTCAGTGCTCCACTAACTTTAACCAACTCGTAAATACATATTCGATTAATTGCAAAGGATTAAACTATTAATCCTTCCAACCTTGTAACACATCTATTACAAGACTAGTGCAGTAACTCTACCACCCACACATCAACTCGCTCTAGTTGTCTCTCTTAGGTAAGTAACTCCACTCACGAGAACACCAAATAAATGATGAAAGGAAACTTGACTAAACGATAGATGATTCAACATACTAACTCTAGCTAATCCAATTCAAACCAAAGGCTTAGACAAGAAAACAATCTTCTATCCTTGATAACTTAGGAGTAAAATTTGCAATATAAGAACACAAGAAATAAAATTTAAAATACATCTAAATATGTGGCAACACTTGATCAGGTTCCTTGTTGAGTATTAACAATGTTCTTCTTTGTAATGACTTTTGATTTTTAAGAGAAATTTGTTTGCAAAAAATAGGTTTTGATATTATCTCTAATTGTTCCTTTTATAAGAGAGATAAAGATCTAGGACGCATGCTATTAGTCGAGGTTGGTCTGTGTCTGCGGTGCCTCTGCTATGGTGCCCACCAAAGCCTGCAGAAAGTACAATTTTATAGTTGTACAAAATTTGATATTTGTAGGTCAAAACCTTCGCAAAGCAACTTCTATATTTCTATTGATGGACAAATTAAATTTCTTGATCAAGGGTTTCTGGTTTTTAAGTGAACATGTAATGTTGTTATTCCTCTCTACGCCACTATGTTTTTCTTCCTCCGACTCTTTCTTATTGATCACTTCATCTTTATCACCAATATTTTCATCTTCATCATCATAAATAATATTATTGTTATTATCTAGTTCTTCATCATCAAGAATCAAGTCATCATCATCTACTGATTGCACTATCATGTTAACTATCCTATTTTTGTACTTCTTAAACTCAGTAGGATAGTTTAATGCACGAACAATGATTTAAGCTTTGATCAAATTTAATATATCACTAGGCTTCTTCTTTATGGAGAAATAATTAATGAACATGCTTTCAATCTCTATTCATCTTACACTTTAACAAGTAAAACAATAATAAGGAGAAAATGTATTGAGGGACTAAAACTTTATCCAGTCCCTCTCTTATGTACACCTTATTTGGGGATTTTAATAAAATTATTTGAGTGTAAGAAGAATAGAAATCAAAAGTATGCTAACGAATTATTTCTCCATAGGGAAAGAACATGTTGAAATATTCGAGTTGTTTCAATATTCTATCATTGGGTGTGCTTTAAAACATCTATTTGAGCTTGACAAATGGAAAAATAGAATATTCAATATGACAATGCAACTTAGAGACGATGATGACTTTATTAATGATTATGAAGAAGAAGATGATAATAGTAGTACTCTTTATTATGATGAAAATGATAATGTTGCTGATGAAGATATAGTGATCAAGAATGAAGAGCCCGAGAAAGAAAAATAGAGTGGCGTAGAGAGCAACAACAACGTTACTTGTTCTCCTACAAATAAGAAATCCTTGATGAAGAATATTAAATTTTCCATGAAGAAAACTATGCAAGTTACTCTTCTAAAGATACAAAACAAATGCAATGCTATTAAAGGGACGATGAAAAACATCACTATAGAGTTGAAGAAAGCATTTGAGATTGACTTTGTTCTACATTTGAATGTTGTTGATAAACGAGGAACACTTAGAAAGTGGATATCAATGAACATGTCCACCAAACGTGTAGTAGTTTCTTTTTTCATGTAAGACAAGTTTATTCTAATTTTTATTTCAAAAAGCAGCGTGCAACAGAGTCACAAAGGTAATTTTTCAAGAAGATGGAGAATGAACATCAAATTCAACACAAAAAACTTTATAGTGACACAGAAAAGGAGAACAATAGATCAATCCCTACACAATGTCAGAATCTTAATACAGGATCAACAATAAAAGAGTGCACATGTGAACGACCCAAAAATAGGCGTGATGACACTTGTCTTATTCCATCAAGAAAGTTCAGCCTAAAACCTAAATATAAGGATAAATGTGGAAGTAAAATAGAATTAAATACTATCATAATCTCAACAATGTGGAAACATAACCTAACTCAATTATAACCCCGAAAATCTGGTTCTCACGTGTATAAGCCTCTAAGTATTACAATAGATTCAATAAGTACAAGTCTGAATGTCTTTATTTCTACTAGAACAAGATCATAATGAAAGTGGAAGAGGAGTATACCGAGATGACAAGTAACTACCGTACAACTCTCCACAGTAAGCCTACGACGTAGAAGCGAAGAAGGAGTAATCACGATAATCCATGCTCGTAACCTACACAAGGGTTGAAATAAGAAAATGAGTACCAACAACACGATACTCGACAAGTAAACGGTTAACTCAAAGTAAAGTAATATAGAATAAACATAATCCTAACACTCCATCGAACCTCCACAACTACAACCTTCACAAAATCAGCACAACTTAACGGTTCACATTTAATATAGCACATAACATGTATAACAACGCTCCAATGTATACATGTGACCAATACAAAGTATCATATTCATTATTAACAATTTTCACCAATAGGAACTAACAAGATTTAGAAATGGTAATAATGTGCAATGTAATGAAATGCAATTTTAATTATAGTGATGCACGTCTATCTTAATGATCCACATCTATTAAGACTAAGGTTGTAACCCATGGGGGACTCATAAGGTCCATGTATCCTCTGGAACCATTTAAATTCGGCACGTATAAATTGCCAGTACCATTTAACTTCGACATCACCAGAAATTTTTTCCTTCGGCACATATCAATAGATCTTGTCACAGTGTTTCTGAAGTAATGCAAAGATGTATGATTACACAATGACAATTTCTTTATTAATTACAATTCCTATCCACACAATCATGATACATTATTAATAAGGAATTGATGAAACCATTCAAATCATCCACAACACATCATACATTAATATACCATCAAGTTGCCTTTTTATTTCCCCTTTTTATCATAAAGTCATTAAAAATGATCATGTGACAACAATTATCAAACCACTCACCATATCCAATTACTTCCCATCACACTTAAAATGAAACATACGAGATTTTATATTCTTAACAAAGGTTTAAAACTTCACTTTCCTCAAGAAATTAAACAATCACTCTGGTACTTGAGATTTCATTTTCCGTTGGGTCTCTAAGTTAGCACAATCTAATCAAATAAGTAATCACAATAACAATTTGAAGCTAAGAACACCCATATGAATTTTTTTTGATAATTGGGTCAAATTGACCCAAAAAATCAATTTCTAAAAAACCTAGAGTTAAATTTGGAAATTCTTGTAAAATCATGTTACCCACAAAATTTTGAAATGATTATTGGAAACAACAACAAAAACGAAGTTGAAATGAATCTTATATCACCATTTTAACCAAGCTTTATGCTCTTGGGAACCTCCAAATTTTGAAGATTAAAATCCCTATTTTGATATTTAAAATCATAAATAATAAATGGGAAATAAAGATTTAGGGTCACAAATTTTTACCCAAATATCTTATCTAAAAAAATCACCTTGAAATCGCCTCTACCGAGCTTCTACAGTTCAAAAATGGAAGAAATGGAAACAAATCAGTATTTTGAGAAAACATTATGTCATTGAAGCATTTGATTATGCAATCGCCACACATAACCTCGCGATCATGATGAGTAAAATAGGTCAACTCATTAAATTGACCACCGCAATCGCGACACAAGGCCACACGATCGCGATGATCAGAACACTATATCAGATATACTACCTAACTAAATTTGACTTTCCATACTCAATGGAACCATCAAAACATTGATTTGAGGTCTCCTTGATCCAGAACTCGTGAAAGTCTCAATAAACTAATTTAATACTCAAAAATACGAAATTGCCCTCGGAACCTCAAAAAATTCAACCAAGACCTCACGTAGGCCAAAAATCATCCATGAATCCAATGAAATAGTCAAAAATCTAGTCCAAGCGTTCAAACTCCAAATGTTAACAAAAATAAGCTCAAGGTCTAAATTTACTTAAACTTCCAACTCAAGTCCTCAATTCCATAAGAAAACTCTAAAATAGAAAACAACAACACTCCTACACAAAATTCCACATTCTAGAGTTGATGAAATTCCATTCCTAGACTCGAAACACTATTTGTTTTTTAACCAAAACCACTTTAAACAACGTTGTACCTTTCAAAACAAAACTTCCAAAACTACCAATTTTAAATCAAATTTCAAAATAAACTTCATAATTTGACCAAACATGACTCAAAAAAACTATCAGTAGGGGTAAAATGGTAATTTTATAAAAATTTCAAAAAGAGAACTTCCGAGTCAGTACATTATCGACCACCAGAAATCATGTTCATTCTCAAATATAAACTAAAAGAAAGTACTTTAAGATTAAAAAATTTGAGGATATTTGGCAGACATGTCGGAATCTGTCTCCTAAGTGTCCTCTCAAACTAAATGGTTCTTCCACGCGCCTTCACTGAAGCGATATCGTTTGTCCTCAGCTTTCGAACTTGCCTATCCGAGATAGTTAAAGGCTCCTACTCGAATGAAAATTCTGGACTGAAAACTACAGAATCAAGTGAAATCACATGGAACTTATCTGGCACATACTTTCAAGCCATAGAAATGTGGAAAACTGGATGCACTTCTTAAATAATAGGGGGCAAGTCCAACTTATAGGCAACCTATCAAATCTTCCCCAAAATCTCTAAATGGCCGATGAATGTAGGGCTAATCTTTAACTTCTTCTCATATCTCATCACAACATTCTTGGGTGACACTCGAAGCTAAACATGATTGTCATTCATAAACTCCAAGACTCAAACCCTCATATCCTTATAAATCTTCTATCAACTCTGGGACTTCAAAAATTTACTCTGAATAAAATAGACATTCTCCATCAAATCTCTAAGAAAATTTGTATATAGGAGTCAATCTCAACTACATTAAACCAACCAATCGTAAATCTACACCACCTACCATACAACACATTAAAAGAGGACATATGAATACTAGAATCATAACTGTCGTTGTAGGAAAACTCTGCTAAAGGCAAGTACTGGTCCCAATGAGCAACAAATTAAATCAACCACGCCCGAAGCATGTCCTCTAACACTTGAATTGTCTTTCAGATTGTCCATCCGTCTGGGGTGAAAATTTGTACTAATGTCTAATTGAGTACCCAAACAATACTTTAAGTCCCTCCAGAGGTGAGAAGTGAAGAGTGAAAATCGATTCAAAATAATAGAAATGGGAACCCGTGAAACCATAATCTTTGACTTATGTAGAGTCGAGCTAACTTCTTTGTCTTGTACTTCACCTGAATCGGAATATCATTGGTTGACTTGTTCAACTTATCTATAACCACTCATATCAAATCATATCTACCCATGGTGGCAGGAAAACCCACTACGAAGTCTTTGGTAATACACTTCCCATTCCAAGTATGAATGGACATCCTTTGAGATACACCACTAGGCCGATGATGCTCACACTTGACCTATATATTAGCAAGTCAAGCATCTAGCTACAAACTCAAAAATGTCCCACTTCATACCGTACCACTAGTGATGCTGACTCAAATCATATTACATCTTGGTCGCTACTGGATGAATAGAGTATCTAGAGTAAAGAGCCTCCTCCAAAATAAATCTGACCAATTCACCTCTCTTGGGCAAACAAATTATGCTCCAAATCCTCAAGACTCCATCGGAATAATGCGTCGCTTCGTCAACTTCATCCTTCAACATCATTTCACGAATAATACACAACTTTTAATCATCAAACTGCCTCTCTCTAATCTTTACAATCAAAGAAGACTGGCCTCAATAAATACCATGATACCATTAGAAAACTCCACTTCTTTCATTACTCTAAGTCATGCGATAGAGTGTAACTCTATATGTCTTTTCTTCTAATCCCTATCCAATGAATTTTCAAGATATGCCCCCCTGAATAGAATATGTTAGGAGGAACACAAATGAGAATGTGGAACAAGAAGCTCTTCCTTAAGCTCCTCAAGTTTCGGTCGATCCTTTAGCTGAACAAGTGACTAATGCTGATTTTAGGGTTGCATTTCAAGTGCTGGCTTAAGCCATGACAGCTGAAGCCAATAGGAAGGTTGTGTTTCCCATTAACCCAAATATAGGTATGGTGGAATCTAGGGTAAGGGACATCACTAGAATGATTTCCCCGGCGTTTCATGGTTCCAAGATTGAGGAAGATGCTCAAGAGTTCATTGATGAAGTGTATAAGGTGTTGATGATCATGGGAGTGATGCAGGTGGAAAAAGGCGGAATTAGCCGCTTACCAACTTAAGGGTGTTTCTCAAATTTGGTTCAACCAATACAAGGAATGGAGGGTGAATGTTGCAGGTCCTCTTGATTGGGAAAAGTTTAAGGTTGCTTTTCTTATTAGGTTATTTTCCCTTGGGATGAGGAGGCAAAAGTACTTGAAATCATTAACCTTCGTCAACGAAACATGAGTGTGAAGGAATATGCTTTGATGTTCACATGATTGTCTACGTATGCTTCTACAATGGTTTCCATTCTAGGGCGAGGATGAGTAAGTTTGTCTCGGGAGTGTTCGAGATGGTTGTCAAAGAATATCGTACCGCCATGCTTATCAATGATATGGAAATTTCTCATCTAATGGTGCATGCTCAACAAATAGAAAAGGAGAAACTTGAGGGAAGATTTATGGAAACAAAGAAGGCAAGGACCGGTGATGTTGACTTTTCACATTCAAGGTCTTATGGACATGATCGTTCTAGGTTCTGACAAAGGTTTTCCGGTCAAGGATCTTCAAATTCTCCTTCAAGATTCAACATAGATACCCGTTGTATAACCCTAAACCTCAAGGAGTAAATGGTAGTTGATCTCATTGTCTACTTGTGCTAACTGTGGAAAAAAGCATGAGGGTAAATGTCTAGCCGGTATGGATGGTTGTTATGGTTGTGGTAAGAGTGTCCATAAGTAAGGGATTGTCTAACACTAACGGCTAAGGGAAGAGAAGGTAGGCAAGCTCCACCTAGTTGTTCTGTTTCAAGTGCTCCAAAGCAAGAAAATTCTATGCACTGCAGACTTGCCAAGAGCCAAAGGGTTCTACCGATCCTTCCAAAAGGGTCTTGGTACCCGTGTTAAGCTTAATACGACCTATCATCCGCATATCGATGGGAAAGTGGAGCGTACTATCCATACTTTGGTAGATATGATGAGAGTGTGTGTAATTGACTTCAAGGGTAATTGGAATGATCACTTCCATTAAATTGAATTTGTGTATAATAATAACTATCACTCAAGTATTGGTATGGCTCCATTTGAGACTCAATATGGTATGAGGTGTTAATATCCTATAGGTTGGTTTGAAGTGGGGGAAGTTGCGTTGATAGGTCCTAAGTTGGTCCATGAGGCTTTGGAGGAAGTTCGGCTTATTAGAGAAAGGTTGAAAATGGCTCAAAGTCGACAAAAGTCCTATGCCAATGTTAGAAGAAGAGATCTTTAGTTCAATGTGAATTATTGGGTCTGCTTGAAAATTTCACCCCTGAAGGGCGTAATGAAATTTGCAATGAAAGGGAAGCTTAGCCCCCGTTATGTGGGCCCATATCAGATTTAGCGACGCATTAGTATGGTTGCTTATGAACTTTGATTGCCTAATGACTTGGCATCGGTGCATCTGTTTTTCCATTTCTCTTTGTCGAAGAAATGATTTGGTGATCCTACATCTATAGAACTAGTGGAGAGTCTTGGCATAAAGGATAGCCTTTATTATGAAGAAGTTCTGGTTGAGATCTTGGACCGGCAAGTTCAAAAGTTGAAAAATAAAGAAATTGATTCGGTGAATGTTCTTTGGAAGAATCAGCTAGTTGAGGGTGCTACTTGGGAGGCCGAGGTCGATATGATATTCTGTTATACTAATCTCTTTCCCTCTGTCCCTCTGTCCCTACTCTAGCTTGAGGTACCCAGTTGCTCATGGTTTACTCTGTTGGTGTCATGTGTCTTATATATTCCCATGATTCCTCATATATTTATGTTCATGAAAAACATGATATTGAGAAAATAAGTTAGCTTGATTGATTTCTTCATGTTTATGTGTGTTTGAGTATGAGTTGCATTTAGACCTTGTGAAATTATGTTTTTAACATGCTTTAGCTTAGAGTCGAAGTTTCCTCCTCAGATAAGTGCATTTATATGATCTCATTCGAGGATGAATGTTCCTAATGAGAAGATATTGTAACACTTCATATTAGAGAAAGACTAGAAAGGAGTCAAACGGGCATGTCAAGAACCCAAAAATGGACCATGGAACCCTTCACAGAGCCTTAGACAGGTCGTGTAGGGGACCACAGTCTGTTTGGTTGCTCGTGTTATGTCCCCAAAACCTGCCCTAAGAAGGTGTCCCTCACACTAATGCTCAAACGACCCATGGTGAGGTTGATGGACCGTCCTAGGGTCGTCAAGTGGCCTATTTAGAAGGTGTTTCTCCACTACCCTCTGGTTAAGGACCACAGACGTCTACACGGCCAGAGAAGCTTCACACAGACCATGAAGTCACATGTGAAGGAGGTTTATCAGACTTAAAGTTTAGAGTTAAATTCAAACGATCATATCTATTAGCACAAAATGTATTAGGTGGCTTATCACCTATCAAATTAAATATCTCTGAGTCTTCTTTCAAACGGCACTGAGTTTGCCTAATTCCAAGATTGGAGTAAAAGGTTATGTCCGAAATAGTGAAGCCTTATCTGGCAGAGCATCTTTACAACCATCTTGACGGGCCGTGGTGCTCTAGAGTGCCTGTGAAGGCCTCCTTGAAGTCACTTCGTCAGCTTTTAAGTCAAGGGCTTTTGGGTCTTTTCTCAATTATTTTAACTCAATACTATGTCGTTTTACCTTCTACCCAAAGCCTTATATAATGATTTCCCCCTAAAATCATCTAATTCAATTCATTCTCTCAAATTCCAAAACGAAGATCAAGTCATCCTCTCAAATATTTCTCTCTAAAGCTTGAAGAAGAAGGATAGGGTTTCAAGTCAAGTCTCCAATTTCACAATTGATTGCAAGCTTTTGGGTTCTTTTCAATGTTGATCTAATTGATTGTTTTATGAACAATTATGCATAAATTGAGATAATTCTATGTTTTTGAATTGAATCCCCATGAACCCATGCAAAACTCATGTTTTCTAAGCTATGATGATATAATGTGGGGTTTAAACTATGAATGATAAGTTTATGAAGATATGCATGTTCTTTATGAAATTCATGAAAAATGATTTAAGTTACTTTGAGAGTAAAACATCCATGTTGTTGTAAAAGGATTTGTCACATACACATGAAAGCATGATTGTGAAAGGGTTTTCTCACATAAAGGATTCTTAGTGTTGAAATTTTTTCTAAACTAAACTTTAAATCAAGATTTAGGAGCTATTTTAATGAAACCTAGCTTGGATTGGCTACTTGATGTGTCTTCCATGGATGATAAGGCAAGTGGCGATTACCCATGCATCTTAATGATAAGACAACATAATGACTATTCTGTGAGATTTATGCTTGGCACCGAGAGGATATTGAGATGGAAGCTCTACAGTAGCTAGAGGTCGGGTTTCTAGTAGCAATCTCCTTATCCCATACCAATGTGCCACCATAGGATGATTGTCTTAGATATACATTAGCTAGTGGATCCACGTAAGCTAGAAGTTTAGGTTCTCACCTTGGCAAGTAAGGATACCCCTTTTCAGTGTGGGGTAGACACCAGATTCCATGTTATAGCTCACATGGTCTCTATATTGTTCAAGGCTACTTCCCACTATACTGATGAACTAAGGTTACTTCAAGAAGTATCTCACAAGTGTTCAGAGATAATTTTCCTTGCATTGGCCATGATTACGATTATGTTATCTAACCTCTTCTCTTATGCTTTAACTTGGTCTTTGCATATCACAAAAATGTCCTCTTTAGCATGATTTTTATAACTATTTGCATTTCTATCATACCTGGTACATTTTTGTACTAACACATACTTTTGCCTACACTGTTTCCCAAATTTAGGGTCAGACGCTCCAGTTTACCATCTCCATGGCTAGGGATCACGTAGTACATATTGAAGATTGGTGAGTCCTTGTCAATATTGGTGAGTCCTCATATTTCGAGGACCAAGCCTTTTGTTTCTTATTGTCTTTAATTTTTAGTATTGTTTGTAATGTACGGGTTACGTCCCAATCACTCTTGATGTAATAGATGGCTTTTGAGACTATGTAGAATTCCACTACAT
Source organism: Solanum chiquidenum (assembly GCA_029582725.1). NCBI lineage: Eukaryota > Viridiplantae > Streptophyta > Magnoliopsida > Solanales > Solanaceae > Solanum > Solanum chiquidenum. Next base: position 41,008 of record JAJOOS010006094.1, on the reverse strand, counting down.
TTTGACAAAACTCTTTATGATATGAATTGACTTTTAAAATCTCTTGATTTTCTATTTATCTTGTATGATGCATGCTAAGTGGCTTGTGTAGGGCCTCTTGGGGTCCTATACGCCATGTTGCGCCTAGGGTATAATTTGGGTCATGACAAAGGCTCACATCAAAACGCAACTAGTTAACACAAGAATAAAAAGATCATTCAAAAATGAAGCCACACCAATTTCTTCTTGCAAAATTATCACAAAATACATTGCATATCAAAAGTACTATCCAAGACATTGATATTGAACTTAATCGATCCTCGAAAATCAACAATGAAAACTTAAGCATTTCAAAACATCCAAACTTTTGGGGTGATAAGTAAAGAGAGACAAAATGATCTAAACCATCAACTATCATAATAAAAGAAATACTACAAATGTGTAAAAATAAAGCTAAAACTAAAAAGATACAATCAAAAAGGAAAATATTGGCACAAATACCCTCACCCCACCAAAAAAAAATCAGCACTATCCTCAATGTGATAGAAAGTAAAAATGGGAGGATAGTGATATAAAGGTTTATCTGATAGGCAATGCTTGTGAAGTGCTCGAATCTGGAGTCTCATAGGGGATGGCATTATCTCGGGCATAAGTGCATGGCAAAGTAGGAGCAGGAGTCGGTAGGGTAGCATCAGACAGGGCATCAGTGCCTGGCACATTTGAAGGAAGAATGGTGGGGTCGAAAGAAACCTCACTAGTAATGAGTGTAGAGGTCTCCACAAGAGATCTCTCCATCATACTGTGCACCATTGTCACCTCTTTTTCCTGCCGCTCTGTCAGTGTCTCAGGTATCTGCTACTGATTCTCTCTTAAAAACACATCCTTATCCCTCACACCCTTAGCATCTTCATACACCTCATCAATAACATCTTCGGGCTGCTCGCGCACACCACTGAACATATCCATTTTCGGCTTGAAAAGAGGAACTACCTTAGGCATATCAAGTAACGGGACCTCACCCTAAAGCATAGAAATATCAGTGGACCTTAGTACGTCCATATCAACTCTAATAGTAGTGATCGCTCCCCTCATCACAGTCAACTAAACTGAGCTACCCTAAATCTTTTCCCTAGCCTTCGTCCCAGCGGTGAGGTTTTCTAGCCTCTCCCTATATGACGCCAAAGTTTTGTGATACTGCACCATCTTACTTCTAACTTACAGCAATGCATTCTTTGTAGCCCTCTCAACAAACTTAGGCATCTTCCTCTCTACCCTCGATGTTGTAGCATCTGCAGACCAGGCAATGCTACCTATTTGATATATCAAGGCCTGAGTCAAGGGAGGTCGGTATACGAGGGAAGGTGCAAAAAATGTGGAAGGAGTAGTTGAACCTGTAGGTGTAGAGGAAGGTCGGGGGGTACCAGATGGCTCCACAGAAGGTGCGGGCTGCAGAACATTAACCTCAATGCCAATATGGTATACCAAAGCGGTAGTGTCTGGTGGTGGAAATTTCCTTTGAGCCTCATCATCTCTCAAGACGTTTGCATCAATGCTTTGAGTATCACTAGAAGAGGCGGGTGTAATCCTTACATCTGCCCTCTCCCAAAAAGGAAGTCGCACTTAGTCTTTGTTCACTTGTAAACATACGAATGCTAACATAAATGACTTAAAAACGAGTAAGCATGATCATATTGAAACATTCGAAATCTTTATAGAAGAGATGCCATGGAAATCATGAAAATCATGAAAACATATTCAAGTTAATTAACATAAAATACATAGCATACGCTTTGAAGAAAATATTGTCATTTTGTGGGATCTTAGCTTTAACCGACAATAAGACCATGAGAGCTATATCATGGAATCCGATATATTTCTCATGCCGAAAGAAGGGGAATCTGCTTGCCAAGGTAAAATTTGTACATATCATCATTTGCTAGAGTAGATCCACAAGCTAGTTCATTTAAAACATACCCTCTGGGGGGAACATAGTTTGAGACTAGAGGTTGCTAGTAGAGACTACCGTATTTGAGCCTCCACCTCAATGCCCTCCTCGTTCTAAGTCTAAATCCCAATGGAATAGATACAAGTCAAATATCATCTATAACATAGGAAAGGCAATGATCAATACCAAACCACATTTTTGAGATTAAAACCTAGAATAGTTCCTTATACATAATTCAATATGGATGAGAAAACCTTTCACCAATGTGAATTCATTTGTGAGAAATAACTTTCACAATCATGATCATCATAGTAAGTGAGTTATCCTTTCACAATAGCATTGATAATTTCCTTCCAAAGCATCCCCTAATCATTTATAATCATTTCACAAAAAACATGCATATCTTCAAAATTCATAATTCATAGTTCATGGGTTCATCATAGAATCATGATTGAAAAGAATAATTTAGGCATGGGTAAATGGAATTTCAACTAAATATCAAAGATTAACATCAACTAATGCATTAGAAGACTTAATTAATCATAATCAATCATAATTGGATGAAACCCACATTTATTAATTGAAATCCTAATTTGATCATTTGGAAATTAAAATACTTAGGGACCCCATAGAGGAAAGGACTCCATGGGTGAATATACATATACCTTGATCTTTTAAGCCCAAAAAATGATGGAGAATTGGAGACTTCGATGAATCTTATAGTAGAAATGAACTTTGACCTTCAAAATTTCACTAAGTCTAGAACTCAGCTACGATACCTATCTACAACTTGTACAAGGAATGATGGACAGTCCTGGTGAACCATAATAAAGGTACTGGGACTTGTTTTTAATAAATTATTTTCCACTTTGTAGCGTTGTCATCTACGACCCGTAAAAGCTTTTACGGTCTGTAGATGGAACCCATAAAACAAGACTTCGGTCCAAAATTCTTTTTCTTCCTTTTCCAAATTCTGAGGTGAAATATTCTAGTTTTTTGAATATTATATCATTGGTTGTGCATTTAAAACATCTCTCTGAGTTTGAGAAGTGGAATAACAGAATATTCAATATGATAATGCAACATAGAGACGATGTTGACTTTATTAATTATGATGAAAAAGAATATTACAACAATAGTACTCTTTATTATGATGAAAATTATAGTATGGGTGATGAAGATAAATTGATCAAGAATGAAGAGATCAAGATAGAAAAATAGCGTGGTGTATAGAGAAACAACAACGTTAGTTGTTCTCCTACAAATAAGAAATCCTTGATTAAAAATAATTTTTTTCATGAAGAAAACTGGGCAAGTTGCTCTTCTAAAGATACAAAACAATTTCAATGCAATTAAAGGGGCAATGAAAATCATCACCATAGAATTGAAGAGAGCATTCAAGATTGACTTATTCTACACTTGAATGTTGTTGATAAACAAGGAACACCAAGAAAGATGATATCAATGAACATGTCCACCAAATAGGTAGAAGTTTGTCTTTCTCATGTAAGACAACTTTATTCTAATTTTTATTTCAAAAAGTAGCGTGCAACAGAGTCACAAAGGTAATTTCAAGAATTCGGAGACTGATCAGTGAATTCAACACAAAAAAAATGACAGTGACACAGAAAAGGAGAACAATAGATCGATCCCTACACATCGTCAAAATCTTAATACAGGATCAACGATAAAAAAGTTCACTTGTCACTACCCAAAAATAGGCGTGATGACACTTGACTTATCCAACCAAGAAAGTTAAGCCTAAAACCTAATATAAGGATCGATAAATGTGGTAGATAAATAAAATTAAATACTATCATAAGCTTAAAAATGCGGAAACATAACAAAACTCAATTATAACCCCAAAAATCTGGTTGTCACGTATGTTAGCTTCTGAGTATTAGAAAAGATTCAAGAAGTACAAGTTTTAATGTCTTTGTTTCTAGAAAAGAACAAGAACATAATGAAAGCGGAAGAGGAGTCTATGGAGATGACAAACAACTACCTCACAACTCTCCACATTAAACGTAAGGCGTAGAAGAGAATAAGGAGTAATCACGATGATCCAAGCTCGTAACCTACAAAAGTGTTTAAATAAGGGAGTGAGTACCAACAATACGGTACTAAACAAGTAAACAATTAACTCAATGTATAGCAATATAGAATACATATAATCCTCACACTCCATCGAACCTCCAAAAATACAACCTGAACAATTACACTTATTAATCACCAACCATCTATACCTGTGAAACATATACATATTATTTATATTTATATGTGTAAAACGAATTCAACTAACATTGAGATATGTGCGTAGTCAAATTATTAATAAACCAATCATCAGCAATATATGTGCCTATCTATAAAAGTAAAATTATAAATCCTTTTCTAGCATGTAACATTTACCAATATAAAAACAATAATTCACCAAGACATTACCCTAATACTCAATAGTATATGAATAAAAAGAAGTCACGTAGAATCAGAGAGTTCATATTCCCTCTGGCCTTGCACCAAGCTGTATCTTTTTTGCCCTTTACCAGTCACCTCTAATACTCACTCACTAAATCTCAAGTCTGTCTCTCATTTTGTATGTATATTCTATTTATTTTTTAAATTTTTATCTATCTAGTCATGACCTACATGGAAATCTAGGTGTCCATGTACCACACCAACATGGTACACAATACAACCACCCACATAAGCGCTCATCCATAAGCTCACATCAAACTCGAGCCACTCATCATTAAAATAGTAAATGTACTCTTATCATAACCATATATCTCAATAAGCCAACATATCGAGTTACCTCTCAGGATAACACATTAACTACAAAATGATCATAAATTCATAATTATAAACATCAGTCAAGTTGACCTTTTAACACTCTACATTCTTATTCATACAAGCAATCAGTAATTCAACTATTACGAACCACAGACTATGTATGAAGACCAATCAATACGATATACAACATATATTACAAACCAAAAACTGAACAAGTCTAACTCCAAATAATGTTCTTAAATATCTCAGTTATAGTACTTACATCATTCCTTTAGGTTACACTAGTTAGTTTTGAGGACAATAAATAATTGTGTTGAACCCTTGGAAATACACTAAAAGTCCCCTCTTCATCCTATTTTGTCCCCATATTTAGTTAGTATATAAATAATTCACCAATCATGCAACCCTCCTCCTATATCTCCATTAGTACATCAATATCACAAAGTCAGCCTTTTCTTATCCATAACTAGGGGCGGTAAAATGGTTAATTTCTTAATATTATTTATTCGATTCAATCCATTTTAATGGGTTTGGTATTACATCATTAAAAAATGTGTAAAATACAAATCAAATAACATTATGCATCATAAAATATGGGTAACCCATGAAATAAAGAAACAAAAGAAAGAAAGAAAGAAATAACGAAATAAAGAAAGAAAGAATGAATGAAAGGAGATAAACAATAGAAAGAGGAAAAAACGTAGGAAAATATAAGGAAGGGTAATAATCTTATCTTCTTTTAACAATTTTATATGATATTTGAATTTGAATTGAATTAAAATTTTAGTTGAAACGGTGTTTAGCCTCTTAACCTCTCTTTACATATTATACAATCTAGCAAAAATTCTGAGCTAAAGAACCAAACCATACATCGTAAGTGTATCAGCTTGGACCAGGTGATTTCATACTTGCACATGTATTTTTAAAATCCATTTCCAAACATAAAAAGTGTATGAGATGTGGTTTACGGTCATAAGGGACCTCTAGCACTAAGTTAAGTTCATAACTTCTCTACTGGCTAAGTTTTCGCATGAGTTCATAGAAGGGTCAACTTCAAATGACCATATCTCTCAGCATATAATGATTTAGGTGGTCCATAACATATCAAATTAAAGGTTTATGGGTCTTCTTTCCAACACCACTAATATTGCATCAGTTCGAGTCCAGAGTAAAAGTTATTACGATTTTACAAGAAATACTCCAAACAGATATTTCAAGACTTGAGTTTTACATGTCCAATCTATGGCTCGTCGATCAATCCACATACTGTAGATTTTCCTCATGGAATGAAGTCCAGAAACTTGATTTTTCGGTCAGTTTTTCCTGGATCCAATCATTTGTTGTAAATTAATATTGTCACGCCCCGAGCTACCCCCGAGATGCAGACACGGGATCTAGGATCACGAGTGACCGCAAGCTAACCCTGCTGGCATAACATAAGCATATTAAGAAAAATAACTGATGCGGAAGCTAATCATGAAGTAAATCTGAAATGATGGGGGATAACCATATACTAAAACTGAATATATGAAATTTGAGAGTTTAATACAAAATAAATATCAAACTCAAATTCTAAGCTGAATCTAACTATTACTAAAAATGGCCTCTAACTGACTATAAGTGCTGAGATATTCCCCAACTAAATCTAGCAAATTGAAACTAAAAGACTGAAATACTGAAAAGATAACATGACTATTGTCCTCGGAGAATGAGGACTCACCACTGATGCTGTTGAGCTAGAGATCGGGAACCGATCTATGCATGATATGGAAGATGAGAACCTGAACCTACATCACGAGAAGATGTAGCGCAGAGTATGCGTCAATACTTAAAAGGTATTGAGCATGCAGGATATAGTAAAGCTGAAATAACATGTAACTGAACAAGCAATAAAGCAAGGATATAATCTGAACATGATGTAGATACTAAATATTGAGCTAACTGAATGCAATGACCAAATTTATAACATGCTGAGACTGAATACTGACTGAACTGAAATGTGGTCATTGCAATAGAGTCTGACTGAACTGTGGGAGCTACTAATAACCGACAATAGCTAAATGTGGAGTCTGATGTATACGCCCCATCGAGAGGACCCAATATACCCTGCCATAGATATAGAGGCACGACTGGTGTGATCACTAAATAATGCCCACAAAGGGGACTTACAACCTACGTGGCTCGTAGTTCTAGGACTATATAGGTGAATGACCCTAGTCCAACTCGGTATTATGTTAATCCCAATTGATTAAGTGATTAACACATTATGACTGAATTACTATAATAAACTAGATAGCTCAAAACTGACATGCAACTGAGAATGCAACATTATTAAACTAATAATGACACATTCAAAAACTGAGGCATGCATATCTGAAATAACTAAAATACCTGAAATACCTGGCCTAGCATATATAATTCAAGGACTAAAGAACTACATAACTAAGGTTCTGAAATTCATGCAAGAAACCTAGTAACAACATGATAATCTGATTTGGAACATTTAAATAAGTAATTCATGAAAATCTGCTAAAGTTCTAGAAACCCTAGATCTAGTTAATAGTAGGGAATCAAGAATCTGACTGAGTTCTAGGGACGTAATGGGCGAAAAGAACCCACTAGTGAAATCCCACATACTTGGTGACGAATTCAATGGATAAATCTTTTGATTTCAGGGCTGGAACTAGTGGAATCTTGTTGCGTTCTTGAACTAGGGTTCTTGACTTCTTTCTCCTCTTACGCTCTAACTTTCTAAGTTTTGATGAATGATCTGACTTAGGTAAGTTCTAGTTATGTTTCTAGGCTAAAACTGACCAAAACCAAGTAGTTTAGGGTTAAAATGACATAGTTTAGGGCTCCAACAAAATAGGAAAAGACCAAAAGACAAGAACTGTCGGAGTGACTGACGGACGACACCGACGAACCATCGATTGACTGACGGTCCGTGCAGGTGAACCGTCACTCGCAACTGGGAATGGCTTCTTGGGGCATCAATCCACGGACCATGGCCTGGCCTGTGGACCATAGGTCCGGCCGTGGGTCAACAATTAGCCAAAAAATTCTGGGTTTTTGAGGAGGGGTTGTAGCTGTGAACTACAGACCACTAGCACAGGCCGTGGGTCACCCTACGGTCTGTGGGTGACAACCGTGGGTTGCACCTGCAACTTCTGGAAATCTGCACCGAGGTCTATTTTTGTATACAGGGTGTTACAAATATACAAGTTTATAATAGGACTCGTAAAATGAAGTTTTGAGACTTAAATTTTCAGTCTTAATTCCATGTAGTGAATCTACAGGTCGTAGATCAACCCACGGTCCATAGATGGCCCCGTGGAATTTGATAGCTTTGCAGATAATATTATTTTGGTCTTTTCCACTCTTTTAACTCTCAAACCATGATAGTTTAACTTATTCTAAGTGGGAATAAGGGTAATTCAGCCAATTAAACCTCCCCATTCACGCCCAACACCCATACAATCAAATTCAATATGTTCTACATTTTCTTAGGCAATATTCTAGGATCATCATTTTCAAGCTTCAGTTAAAGGATTTTGTCACGCCTCGAGCCTACACCCTGGGAGGGACTGACAATCGAGAACCATTACTGGCCCCAAGCGAACCCTTGGTCTGGCTAGACTCTCAGTGGAAGACTTTAAGCATTAATAAGAGAATTCAAATGCAATATAAATTCAATTGTCTCAAACTAAACTTAGAATGTTTTAGAAACAAACATTCAACTTAGCCAAAGTGGCAACTCAAGTCTTAACATAAAAGACTGAAAATGGAAAGACTAAAGAACAAATAACTAATTGTCTATGAAGCCTCTAAACTATAAGGGATGTCGGGACAAGTCCCCCGATCATCGTAACAACTGAAAGTGCTAAAAAATAATGTAAAAAGGAAATCCTCCGAAAAACGAGGAGGCTCACCAACTGGCTCTGAGTGCTCGACTGGATCAACGAGGCATTGGATGTTGATCCTAATTACCTATATCTGCATCATAAAATGATGCATGCCAAATGGCATTAGTACATTGAATGTACGAGCATGCGAGAGGAAAACTGAACATGACATAAGCTTGAACTGAATTTTGAAAGAAATACTTACCTCAGCTTTACTCAACTCATGGATACTCAACTCATGGATACTTAACTCAATGTAAATATAACCAACAGTAAAGAGGCAGTTCATATAAGCATTTAAACAGTAGGTAGCAATTCAATGTATTGAAAAATACAATAACAACTCAATGAATATATATATATTTATATAATAAAGAAATATACTTCTGTGGGAGTTTCTCTAACCGACAACCATCACTATGCGCTATGTGATGATACAACATCTCACCCACGCTGCTAGAATTGTCTTATAACTTGCCGGGATATAGAACGACTCAAATAAGTGGATCCACTAGTCTATGCTAAAACTCATTAAGGAATCATCTAAAAAGTATGACCCTTTCTACCCACGATGGCTATATGGTTTATGGAGACTTGAGTTATTATGAAATCGTCCCCACATCGGTGCTCAATTCTACTCCCAAAATATACTCAACTCATATGTTTAAAAACATAACTCTTTCTGTGGGTTGATATTATTACTCAAAAATTAGCTCAAAAGCGCTCTTGGAAATCGGTATTTCCTTTCCTATTTAAATGTGAAAATATTTTAACTCTTGGGAATACTTAGTTCCCATATAATATTTTGAAGAAATGAACTTTACTCTTACTCTTACTCAACTCCATGATTAAGTCTTTTAAACATGTTTATAATGATTGTAAAAGACTTTTGAAAAACTCAAAGAACTCTCTGGACTTGACTCTTAACTTTTCTTGAATTTGAATTTATGGATTCAAGGTTATGATTCGTGTTTATGGATGAATTCTATATGTTTAGAAGTCATTTAGAGTAGTTAGAATTGATAGGAAGTCGTAGTATACTTTAGGAGGAGTTAGACGGGCTAAAAGATGAAAAATAGGTGGAGGAAGATGTCTCGGGAGCACTATTTGCGCGGGGCGCCAGCCTTTGAAGTTCAGAGAAAGGTTTTGGGCGCACTACTGGCACGCCGCCCCAGCCTCTCTGGCACAAATGGGGCGAGCCGCGCTAGACCCTTCCCAGTTGATTTCTTGACGAGTTTACTTCTCGTTTTTCTAACCTTAATTCAATTTAATTCGATTCTTTTTCTCAATTTCTCTTTAGATTCATATACCCAATACATGTACACAAGAATCTAACTCAAAGCAACTCTAATAATCGATACAATTATCTCAAAAACTCCTCAATCTCAGCCCAATTCAAGAACGAAAGAAAATTCAAGAACACACATCGAGAACATCAAACTTTCAACCTTTTTAGGATGAATTCACGCTGAAATAAAAATGTTTGGTGCGTGGGTGAACAAACCCAATGTTATGTGATCTCACATACCACATAGGGATTAACCCTTGGCGAAATCCACAAGCTAAATTTCAAGAACGCGATGAATCCTTGCTTCTTCTCCTTTTTTCTCCTCTCTTCTCTTCTTTTATCTTTTCTAAAAACCCTAACGTAATTTTCTGAAGCATAAACTGACCCAAAAAAGTTTAGACCCCAAATAAATTACTATAAACGAATTTAATTAATTGGATTGTGAAAAGACCAAAATACCATTCTAAAATCTGAGTTACTTTCCTTATTCAGACAATTCCACTTCAAACGGGCATATCTCCCTCATACCAACTCAAAAATGAGAAAACTCGGTGGCGTTGGAAATATAATACAAAGAGATTTGATATGGTATCTTGTAGCCCACCTAAATCATCCTGCTCTAGGAGTTATGGTCGTTTGAAGTTGACCAAAAACTCATACTTAACATAACTTGGCAAATTTCAGATTTTTCATTCTTTCCAAAAATGGTTCTTTCTAATTCTAGTTCTTTCAAATAGAGGGGTGTTACAATATCTCCCCCTTGGGAAAATTCGCCCTTGAATGAGATTACTTTTAGTCGGCATAGGGTGTAACATCTAACATTGAGCTCAAACACCCAACAAGTAAAATATAAATACAACAAGCCAACTTAAAACAAATGCCAAGAAAAGGATTAGTACCTTAATTTGGAACTTCTACGGACTCAAAGAGATGTGGGTATCTCTTCTTCATATCATCCTCAGCTTTCCAAGTAGCTTCCTCAACGAACTGATTTCTCCATAGAACTTTGACTGATGCTACTTCCTTGGTCCTCAACTTGCGAATCTGGCAATCTAGAATTTGAACATGAATCTCCTCATACGATAAGCTATCCTTAATACCAATGTCTTCAGTAGGTATTATAAGTGAAGGATCACCCATACATTTCTTCAACATAGAAATGTGGAATACCGGATAAACCGCAGCTAAATCTTATGGTAGCTCTAACTAAGAAACTACATTGCCAATCCTCTTGGATATTCTGTAAGGACTAATATATCGGGGACTAAGTTTCCCCTTCGTACCAAATCTCATAACTCCCTACATGGTTGAAACTTTCAAGTAAACCCAATCATCTACTTCAAATTCTAAGTTTCTTCTCCTAACATCTGTATAGGATTTATGACGACTCTGCACTGTTTTCAATCCCTCTTGAATAACCTTTACTTTTTCCATAGCTTGATGAACTAAGTCCGGTCCTATCAACCCAGCTTCACCAACTTCAAACCATCCAATAGGAGATCTACATCTTCTTCCATAAAGAGCCTCATTCAGAGCCATTTGGATGCTAGAGTGGCAACTATTGTTGTAAGCAAACTATATGAGAGGTAGGTGATCATCCCAATTACCCTTGAAATCGATCACACAAGACCTCAACATATCTACTAAAGTATAAATAGTGCGCTCTGCTTGACCATCAGTCTGAGGATGAAAATCAATACTAAAGTTCACCTTTGAACCCAAACCTTTCTGGAATGACTTCGAAAACTGTGTAGTGAATTATGCACCTCTATCTGAAATAATCGACACTGGAAATCCATGATGTCTAACTACCACTTGAAGATGTCACGTGGCATAATCCTCTGCTGAATGGGTAGTCTTTATCGGCAAAAAGTGGGTTGATTTATTCATTCGATCTACAATTACCCAAATGGAATCGTGTTGCCTCCAAGACCGCAACAAACCTGTAATAATATCCCACTTTCATTCCAGAATCTCTATATTTTGAGTCATACCACAAGGCCTCTGGTGCTCTACTTTAACTTGTTGGCAATTCGGACACTTAGCAACAAAATGCAATGCACTTCTTCATACTACTCCACCAATTAACCTCTCTCAGATCTCGATACATCTTTGTGGAACTCGGATGGATAGAATATATGGAGGTACGAGCTTCCTCCATGATTCTCTCTTGGAGTTCATCCACCTTTGGTACACACAATCTACCTTGATACCTCAATACACCGTCTCCCTCTTGTTCAAAAGCCATTACTTTTTGCTTGTGAACATTTTCCTTTAATTCAAGAAAAATAGGATCTTGGTCTTGTTTCTCTTTAACTTCAGACACTAATGATGATTCAGCCTCGTTCATCACCACTACTCCTCCTTCGTTGGAATCCATTAGTAGAACTCCTAAACATGCAAGTCTATGCACATCTCTTGCTAACTCTTTCTTGTCTTCTTCAAAATGGGCGGTACTACCCATAGATAACCTTCTCAAGACATCAGCAACACCATTCGCCTTAATTGGGTGATAGAGACTACTCGTATCATAATCCTTAAGTAACTCCAACCACCTCCTCTGTCGAAGATTAAGCTCTTTCTGAATAAATACATAATGAAGACTCTTGTGATCGGTGAACATGTAACAGTTCAAAAACCAGGCCTAGAAAAAAATTGCATAAATATACCTGAAGCAATGAACCACGACATGGTTCACAGACCGTGATAGGGTCCACGGTCCGTAAACCTGCCCGTGGTCTTGACTTGGAAGTCACCAGGCCCAGACATCAGACCACGAGCTCCTTCACGATCTGTGGTCTTGATGACGGGCCGTGGTGGCGCTCGTAGAGTCGAGGCAGTGAACCTCCCTAGCTAGCCCCTTAGACCCCCACGCCTAAGTGAGGACCACGAGGACCTTTACGGTCCGTGGTCCTTCACACGGCCCGTGGGGGCGTCCGTGGAGCCTTACCAGTAAGCCCCCCAACCAATATCTCCAGACCACAGCCCAAGTGGAGACCACAAACAATTTCACGGTCCGTTGCCTGTCACACGGGCTGTGGTAGGGCTCGTAGACTCAGACCCTCACCTAGTAGTCAACAAGTCCAGACAACTACCGACTTCACGGTTCGTGGTCCCTTTCACGGTCCGTGAAGGTGACCATGGTCAGCTCATCTGCAGTTTAAGTCAGGGTTATTTCGGTTTTTTCCTTATTCATTGGACACCTAAACTTCATCATTTTAACCCTAAATTTCGTGGTTTTAGTCAGTTTAAGCCTAGAAACATAACTAGAACTTACCCAAGTCAGATCTTTAATCAAAACTTAGAAAATTAGAAGCGAAAAGAGAGAAAGAGCCGACCAACCCTAAGTTCAAGAACGCAGCAAGTTTCCTCCAGTTCCAGCCCCGAAATAAAATTATTTCTCCATGAAATTCGTCACCATGTATGTGGGATTTCACTAGTGGGTTCCTTTCACCCATTAGGTCCCTAGTTTTCAGTTAGTTTCTTGATTCCCTTACTATGACTAGACCTAGGGTTTCTTGAATGTTAGAATTATTGGGTTCTTAGTTGCTAGAATGATCCAAATTAGATTAACATGTTAATAATCAGTTTATTGCACGAATTCCAGAACCCTAACTATGTATTTTTTTAGTTCTTGAATTACACATGCTAGGTCAAATATTTCAGTTATTCAGTTATGCATGCCTCAATTATTAATGCATCAATATCAGTTAATTATTGCATATTCAGTTTGCATGTCCAGTTTGAGCTATCCAGTAACTTACAAAAATTCAGTCATAATGTGTTAATCACTTAATTTATTGGGAGTAGCATAATACCGAGTTGGACTAGGGTTCAGCGTACCCAAATAATCCTAGAACTACTAGCCACGTAGGTTGTAAGTCCCCTCTGTGGGCATCATTTCAGTGATCATGCCAACATGCCTCTATACCTCTGGCAGGGTATATTGGGTCCTCTCGATGGGGCGTATACATCGGACCCCACATTTAGCTCATGTGGTTTTATTATCGGTTATTAGTAGCTCCCACAGTTCAGTCAGATTCTATTGCATTGTCCATGTATCAGTATATTCAGTATTAAGTCTCAGCATGGTATATATTGGTCATTGCATTCAGTTAGCTCAGTATTTAGTATCTATATCATGTTCAGATTATTTCATTGTTTTATTGCTTTGTTCAGTTATATGTTATTTCAACTTTACTCTATCCTGCATGCTCAGTACTTTTCAAGTACTAACGCATACGTGTGCTACATCTTCTCGTGATGTAGGTTCAGGTTCTCAGTATCCAGATCACGCTTAGATCGGTTAACGATCTTCAGTTCAGCAGAATCAGTGGTGAGTCCTCATTCTCTGAGGAAAATAGTCATGAGTCTATTTTCAGTATTTTTAGTCCTTTAGTTTCAATTTTGCTAGATCTAGTTGGGGCATGTCCCAACATTTCTAGTCAGTTTAGAGGCTTATTTTAGACATAGTTAGATTCATCTTAGTTTTGAATTAATATTTTCTTTGTATTAAACTCATCAGTTTTCATTTATCTCAGTTATTGTATATGGGTATTCCCCATCTTTTCATTTTATTTATGATTGTAGCTTCCGCATAGTTTTATTATTCAGTTTATCTTTAGTATGCTCATGATTATGCTAGCAGGGTTAGCTTCGGGTCACTTGTGATCCTAGGTCCCGTGTCTGCATCTCGGGGGTAGCCTCGGGGCGTGACAAACTTGGTATTAGAGCATTAGGTTTAAGTGTCCTAGGATGTCTGAAAAGCTGCACTAAGTAGAGTATTTTTCATGGGTGTGAAGTGCACCACATCTAATGAGAGGGAGGCTACAAAGTGATTTAGGAAAAATATTCATTTTCTTGTTACTCTTATCGTGCGTAAGGTATGATATAATTCCATTCTAGCTCGGAAACTCCAACTCTTGATCCAGTTCTTGTAGTCAGTGAGTTTCCAGAAGTGTTTCCAGAAGATCTTCCCAAAGTTCCTCCCGAAAGGGAAATCGACTTTGGAATAGATCTCCTTCCAGATACCAGCCTATTTCTATTCCTCCTTACAGAATGGCTCCAGTAGAGCTTAAGGAATTTAAAGAGTAGTTGAAAGACCTTCTAGATAAGGGCTTCATCAGACCTAGTATTTCTTCATGGGGTGCACCAGTGTTCTTCGTAAAGAAGAAATATGGTTCTCTCAGAATGTGCATTGACTATAGGTAGTTGAACAAGGTCACAATTAAGAATAAGTATCCCATCCCCAGGAATGATGACTTGTTTGACCAACTTCAGGGTGCTAGTCATTTCTTGAAGATAGACCTCAGATCGGGTTATCATCAGCTTAAAGTTAGAGATAGTGACATTCCGAAGACAGCCTTCAGAACTCGGTATGGTCATTATGAATTTGTAGTCATGTCATTTGGACTAACCAATACTCGTGCAACTTTCATGGATTTGATGAACATAGTGTCCAAGCAGTACTTGGACTTGTTCGTTATCGTCTTTATTGATGATATCCTCAATTACTACAGGTATGAGGAAGAACATGCGAGTCATTTGAGAGTTGTTCTGCAAACTCTCAACGATCGCCAGTTATTTGCAAAATTTAACAAGTGCGAGTTTTGGTTACAATCAGTTGCCTTGCTTGGGCATATTATGTCTAGTGAAGGAATTCAATTAGATTCCTAGAAGATAGAAGAAGTGAAACAATGGCCCAGACCTACCTCTGCTACAGATATCAGAAGTTTCTTGGGTCTAGCAGGCTATTACAGACGGTTCGTGGAAGGATTTTCATCCATAGTATCACCATTGACTAGGTTGACTCAGAAGATGGTCATGTTTTGATGGTTAGATGATTGTAAGAAAATCTTCGCAAAATTTAAAACTAGGTTGACTACAACTCCTGTCTTGACTCTACCAGAGGGTTCAGATGGTTATGTGATCTATTGTGATGCATCCAGGGTCGGCCTAGGTTGTGTATTGATGCAGCGAGGTAAGGTTTATAGCTTATGCTTCTAGACAACTTAAGGTACATGAGAAGAATTATCCGACTCATGACCTCGAGCTTTCAGCAGTGCTGTTTGCAGTCAAGATTTGGAGACACTACTTGTATGGTGTTCATGTAGATGTGTTCACAGACCATAAGAGCCTCCAGTATGTATTCACTCATAAATAGTTAAATCTTCGCCAGAGAAGGTGGCTTGAGTTCCTCAAGGATTATGATATGTGCGTGCATTACCATCCAGGTAAGGCAAATGTAGTAGCAGATACTCTTAGCAGATTATCCATGGGTAGTGTAGTACTTGTTGAGGAAGAAAGAAAGGAGCTAGCAAGGGATGTTAACATACTTGCTCGCCTAGGAGTTCATCTTATGAGCATATCAGATGGTGGTATAATGGTTGAGAATGGGGCAGAATCTTCGTTTGTAATTGAGGTTAAGGAAAAGCAAGACAGTGATCCAATCTTGCTTGAACTTAAGGGTGCAATCCACAATCAGAGAGTGGAGGTTTTCTCCCACGGGGGAGATGGTGTACTTAACTATCAGGATAGATTGTGTGTTCCTGGTGTAGGTGAATTGAGACAGCCCAGAGTCACCATAAGTCTTATGCAGATGTAAGGAGAATGGAACTAGAGTTCCAAGTTGATGATTGGGTTTTCCTAAAAGTGTCACCTATGAGGGGGGTGATGAGATTTGGCAAGAAAGGGAAGCTCAGTCCCATATACGTAGGCCCTTACCGTATCTTGAAAAGGATTGGTAAAGTGGCTTATGAGGTAGATTTGCCAGCAGATTTAGCAGCAGTGCATCCAGTCTTTCACATTTCACTATTGAATAAGTGTGTGGGTGATCCAGCATCTGTGGTACCATTAGAGAGTGTGGCTGTAAAATATAGTCTTTCTTAGGAGGATGTACCAGTTGAGATTCTTGATCGTTAGCTAGAAGATTGAGAAACAAGAAAGTCACTTCAGTCAAGGTTTGGAGGAGGAGTCAGTCCGTAGAGAAAGCTACTTGGGAAGCAGAAGTAGCCATGAAAGCCAAGTATCCTTACCTCTTTCCTTCCGAATCCATTCTAGCTTGAGGTAATAGTTTCTCTTCAGTTTTTCAGTCATTCATGCGTGAAATCAATATTAGTATCATGTTCCTTCAGTCTGTACTTGCATTTTCAGTATATTTGCATATTTTTAGAACTCAGTTCAGTCAGAAATCAGTGATGCTTATCGTGACCAATGATACTAACTACGGTTCGAGTGTCTACAATCATCGATAATATATTAACCCAACCAAGGGTTGGGGTCGTGTCCTAAGGGAGTGGTACTGAAAATAATAGTTAATTAGAATTTCATTCTAATTATTCGTAGCTAAAGAGATTTGCGAATAAAAACATTTTAAATTTGGGGGGTGACACGAAAGTGTCAAATATCAAAAGGGGTTTTGTCACAAGTAGTAAAAACAACAAAAATAACAAGAAAATCAAGTATGGAGAAAAGTTCTTGGGGTGTGACCGCAATACAAGTTGATATAAATAGTTGGGTACATGCTTTCAATAGAAAATTTCCAAGATAATAGTGACTAGGCTAAACTTTAGATGGAAATAAGTTCCCTCTCGGGCAACTTACCCCATTTCAAATGTGTTCCTCTCGGACACCCATTTGCCGCATGAAGACCAGCCTACGCCTTATCCCACTCACTCTCTCGAGCTGAGTGTTAGGATATGGGACTAGGGCTCACCCTCTCGGGTTGAACCTTATGTCGACCCACTTCTTAGGCCATAGGTCTAGTGGTCTTGGTTTCGTGACCTCCCTCTCAGGTAAGCCAAAAACATACGGGTGGATTTGTATTTGCAACTACAAACACATTAAATTAAACCACATCTACTAGGTGAAATCACCAATAAAATACATCTAACCTATCCGCAAGAAAGACCCAACAATAATAACGACACATATTTGCTAAATCACACCCCAAGAATGGAGGTTTTTAGCCACACAACAAGAAATCACAAAAAACACCTAAAATGATAGTGAAATCAAATGGGTATAAGAAATTAAACCTTGTTTTAAGCAAAGGAATAAGAATAAAGAAGACCCACTTTCAACTTAGGGAAGATGAACTCCTTTCTCCAAGTTTCCAAAACCCTCTCCAAGCTTGAGACAAAAATATTAAAACTGATGTTCTAAAAGTGAAAATTAACAATAATGTTCCCCACAAAAACTAGTAAAGATTTTAGTATTTATAGACTTTAGAAAATAGTGCTGGCGGATTGCTCGGCGAGGTTAGTCGTGAACGTCGAAGGACTCGGTGATTCACCCTATTTCTAGTTCGTCGCCGTTTGTGTTTTACCTTCAGCATCTGTGCGTTCTGGATCATTGGGCGGCATACTTCTGCTTTGCGGAACTGATCGGCGAAACACCGATTGCTCCTTTCATTGCCTTTTTTAGCCTTCTCCTTCAGGGCTTCGCATACTGGAACAAAGGGCAGAGTGCGACCCTTCGGCGAATCGCCAAGCATGTTTGGCGATACTCAGGCTTCAGCTTCTTCGTTATTTTTAGCCTTTTTATTCTTTTTGCGCCTAAGTGTCCATGCTTCCACTAAAACTTTAAATACCTGAAACATAAGTGTTTTCATCAGATATTTAGACTAAATAAGCGTTTGAGGACACTATTTCTATTAAATTAAATCCTTAAATGAGTCCAATTTGTGGACTCATCAACAACCCCAACTTAAACTTTTGTTTGTTCTCAAGTAAAACTCAAGTTTAGCAGTTCATATAGGATGTCTCAAATAGTGCTACACAAGACTAAATCATGAACATACACAACAAGACTCAAATTACTCATGCAAAGATCAATTGTGTACTCAAAGATTCAAGTTGTGACACACCATTACCAAAGATTCTCATGCTCGCAATACTCGCTACCTGTTCAAGTTCAAGCTCAACAAAAAGTATCTAAATGCCCTCACATAAAGATGATTCCATATTTACACACAGAGGTAAATCAATTCAAGATCAGGAATCAGATGCAACGCTCACACTCAAAAAGAGGAACACAATGCATGTTTTCACCCATAGGCTTGCCCTTATTTTCCAATCGATCTTCGGTTCAGCTCACTTAAGATCAAAAAGGTCTTTCTAAGGCTTGTAAAGAGGCTGAGTGCAAAGGTATGGCCATTTAGGCTCAGTGACTTTTTCCTCATGAGATGTGGTTTTCTCAACACATCCTTTTTTTCCTTTATCAATTCTTTTTCTAGTGCTTTCAAGTCATCTATTTATTCACCTCCATGGATTGCTTGGAAACCCAATTTCTTTTCTGCTTTTATTCCACAACTTTTTCTTTTTCATTCATCTTTTTTTATATGAAGGGTTTCCATTTTTCCGCAACACCATGGGTTAAGGGAGACTTTTCTTGCACTCCTTGACTCTTCCTTTTCCTTTTTACCACACCCCCAACTTAGGCTTTTGGCCTAAGTTGCCTCTCACTAAACCACAAATCAAGAGGATTATAGGTAGTAGGTCAAGTAAGGTCTAAGGTTCATCAAGGTTCTTCCAGAGAAAGGTAAGGCTTAAAGGGTGTTCAAGAGAGTTTCACATGCTCACGGGTAGGCCACAAAAGAGGTATATGTCATATTGGCTCACACTCTTCAAAAGTTGCCTAAGATCATCTCAAGAGCACACCTTACTAAATCAATCAGACTAACTGGATAAATTCTAGGTTTATTCATGCAAGGTTTAAAGTAAGCTCATCACACAAGGCATCGACACTTAACTCAAACAAGACTACACACTTTAGCTAGTGTGCAACGGTCATTACAAGAGAATCAATTTGAGAAATGGCAAATCACAACGAGATGCAAAGAGTTCACATATTGTCTATGCACCTTCATTTGTTCTCATCGTAGCCGCATGTTTGTTTGATTAAGAGCACTATTCAAGTCATCGGTGTTGATCGAAATCGAAACTTAAATTTGTACAAGAACTGGCACTTTCAATACAAGAGGTGGCGAAATTTTTTGAAAAATGAAATTTTTTTGGAAGGGTCAAAATTAATTTTCAATTAAACCCAAGAGAGATCCATAAGCTCAAACAATCGCAAAGCATTTTTAAAAACACAATTAAAAACAGACAACACAAGTGAATACAGAAAACACAAGCATCCACAACAAGAAAACAAGGTGAGCCTCACCCCACCACAAAAAGAAATGTTTTTGTCCTCAAATGTGAGTAATATTATCTAAAAATAAAATGTCATTCTGATACTATAATTGCAAATGAGTGCAAAATTATCTAAAATAAGTTTGCAATTTAAGAGACTAACCTTCGATGCCGATTAAATAGCTCTTTGAAATACTAGGCAACAAAGAAATCCAACCCAAGCACTAATATCCGACTAAAATACTAGTTTATGATAAAAATCTAAGAAACAAAAAATACCTTTGGTGTGATTTTGGAGAGTTTGAAACGAGGGAAAGTGAGAGATTCAAAAATTTGACCTTTGGACCTTATATAATCGTTCAGTTCCTGTCCATTCGGCGACGTTAGTCGCACTCGCCGAACCACTCGGCGATGCGCCGAGCGGTCTTTTATCCCGCCCTTTTTTCAAATCTTCAATTTTCTAGGGCCAAAATTGGCGGTCTGTATCGAGGTCGCCGAACAGGTTAGCGATGCGCCAAGCTGCTTTTCAAGTTCGCCGAGTTTTACAGGCTGTGTAATGCACTTGCATAGAGCCAAACGGCAGATTCAGCAGAGCTAGCCGACCTGTTTGGCATCTCATGGAATGGACATTCTGCTCGCCAACCTGTGATTTTCCACTCTCCCCATTTTAACCAGCAATATTAACACACCATTATTTATAAAAGTAAAATACTACATTTACGACCTTGGGTTGCCTCCCAAGAAGCACCTTATTTAACGTCGTTGCTCGGCGTAGGTCCTACCCCACTCTCTGTTATTGGAGCTAGACCTAGTGTCACTAGGTAACCCCAATATATCGTTTGAATGGAGCTGAGGCATACCAAACATCATGAGTGATCTGATATGCTGGATTGATCTAGAATGAGATCCAATCAATTGAGTTAACACTTTAACATTCTCCCTCATTTCGTCCAATACTCGATCTTGATCGGTGATCTTTTAGAGAATGATTTGAAGTGTGTCCTCAACACAACTTTTCTCATCTTCTCTAGACTTCTTCCGCGCTTGGAGAGGTATATAACTCCCTTGGCATTTGCACTGGTTTTCCACCTCAAATATTTTGGTGGTCAAGTCATTTAGTTGAGATACCAATGCAGCTAGCTTGAAATCACCCTCGACTTCTTGATCTGCCTCAACTAACTTGCCACCCACTCTATCTTTCATGCTCAGAGGACCTGCATACACAAACAACTAAAAAGAGAAACAAAATTAAAAATAAAATTAGTAAAAACTATAACTAAAAAGAACAAAAATTCTAGTTGACTACGTCTTCACGTCACACAACTCCCCGGCAGTGGCGCCATTTTTATGCTTATCGTCACCAACGACACTAACTACAGTTCGAGTGTGTACGATCATCGATAATATAGTAACCCAACAAAAGGTTGGGGTCGTGTCCCTACGGAGTGATAGTGAAAATAGTAGTTAATTAGAATTTCATTCTAATTAGTCGTAGCTAAAGAGATTTGCGAATAAAAACATAGTAAATTTGGGGGGGGGGGAGTGACATGAAAGTGTCAAATATCAAAAGGGGTTTTGTCACAAGTAGTAAAAACAACAAAAATAACAAGAAAATCAAGTATGGGGAAAAGTTCTTGGGGTGTGACCGCAATAAAAGTTAAGATAAATAATTGGGGACATGCTTTCGATAGGAAATTTGCAAGATAATAGTGACTAGGCTAAGCTTTAGATGGAAATAAGTTCCCTCTCGAGCAACTTACCCCATTTCAAATGTGTTCCTCTCGGACATCCATTTGCCGCATGAAGACCAGCCTATGCCTTACCCCACTCACTCTCTCGAGCTGAGTGTTAGGATATGGGACTATCGCTCACCCTCTCGGGCTGAACCTCATGTCGACCTACTCCTTAAGCCATCATTCTAGTTGTACAAATCCATTAAATTAAACCACACCCACTAGGTTAAATCACCATTAAAATACATCTAACCTATCAACATGTAAGACCCAACAATAATATCGACACATATTTGCTAAATCACACCCCAAGAATGGGGGGTTTTAACCACACATCAAGAAATAACAAAATAAACCTAAATTGATAGTGAAATCAAATGGGTATAAGAAATTAAACCTTGATTTAAGCAAAGGAAGAAGAATAGAAAAGACCCACTTCCAACTTGGGGAAGATGAACTCCTTTCTTTAAGTTTCCAAAACCCTCTCCAAACTTGAGAGAAAAATACTAAAACTGATGTTCTAAAAGTGAAAATTAACAATAATGTTCCTTTTACTCTAATGTTCCCCACAAAAACTAGTAAAGAGTTTAGTACTTATAGACTTCAGAAAATAGTGTTGGCGGATTGCTCGATGAGGTTAGTCACGAACACCGAATGACTCGCTGATTCGCCCTTCTTCTAGTTCATCGCCGTTTGTGTTTTGCCTTTAGCATCTGTGTGTTCTGGATCATTGGGCAGTATACTTCTGCTTCGCGGAATTGATCGGTGAAACATCGACTGCTCCTTTCATCGCCTTTTTTATTCTTCTCCTTCAGGGCTACGCGTACTGGAACAAAGGGCGGAGTGCGTCCTTACGGCGAATTGCCAAGCATGTTTGGCGATGCTCAGCCTTCAGCTTCTTCATTCTTTTCAGCCTTTTTGTTACTTTTTGCGCCTAAGTATCCATGCGTCCAGTAAAACTTCAAATACCTGAAACTTAAGTGTTTACATCAGATATTTAGACTAAATAAGCGTTTGAGCACACTATTTCTATTAAAATAAAGCCCTAAATGAGTCCAATTTGTGGACTCATCAACACCCCCAACTTAAACTTTTGCTTGTCTTCAAGTAAAACTCATGTTCAACAGTTCAAATAGGATGTCTCAAATAGTGCTACACAAGAATAAATCATGAAACACAATAAGACTCAAATTACTCATGCAAAGATCAATTGTGTACTCAAAGATTCAAGTTGTGACACACCATTACCACTCATGCTCGCAATACTTACTACTTGTGCAAGTTCAAACTCAACAAAAAGTATCTAAATGCCCTCACATAAAGAATGATTCCATATTCACACACAGAGGTTAATAAATTCAAGATCAGGAATCAGATGCAACATTCACACTCAAAAAAAGGAACACAATGCATGTTTTCTCCCATAGGCTTGCCCTTATTTCCAATCAATCTTCGGTTCGGCTCACTCCAGATCAAAAAGGTCTTTCTAAGGCTTGTAAATGGGGCTGAGTGCAAAGGTATGGTCATTTAGGCTCAGTGACTTTTTCCTCATGAGATGTGGTTTTCTCAAGACATCCCCTTTTTTTCCTATATCAATTCTTTTTCTAGTGCTTTTGAGTCATCTCTTTATTCACCTCCATGGATTGCTTGGAAATCCAATTTATTTTGTGCTTTTATTCCACAACTTTTTATTTTGCATTCTTTTCGTTTCTTTTTCTTTTCTTTCTCTTTTTTTGTTATATAGAGGGATTCCATTTTTCCGCAACACCATGGGTTAAGGGAGAATTTTCTTGCACTCCTTGACTTCTCCTTTTCCTTTTTACCACACCCCCAACTTAGGCTTTTGGCCTAAGTTGGATCTTCACTAAACCACAAATCAAAAGGATTATAGGTAGTGGGTCAAGTAAGGTCTAGGGTTCATCAAGGTTCTTTCAAAGAAAGGTAAGGCTCAAAGGGTGTTCAAGAGAGTTTCACACGTTCACAGGTAGGCCACAAAAGAGGTATATGTCAAATTGGCTCACACTCTTCAAAAGTTGCCTAAGATCATCTCAAGAGCACACCTTACTAAATCATTCAAACTAACGGAGGAAATTCTAGGTTTATTCATGCAAGGTTCAAAGTAAGCTCATCACAAAAGGTATTGACACTTAAGTCAAACAATACTACACACTTTTGCTAGTGTGCAACGGTAATTACAAGAGAATCAATTTAAGAAATGGCTAATCACAACGAGATGCAAAGAGTTCACATATTGTCTATGCAATTTCATTTGTTCTCATCGTAGCCGCACAATTATGTTTTTTCGATTGAGAGCACTATTCAGGTCATCAATATTGATCAAAACCGAGACTTGAATTTGTAAAAGAACTGCCATTTTCAACAAAAGAGGTGCTGAAAATTTTAGAAAAATGAATTTTTTTCAGAAGTGTCAAAATAAATTTTTAATTAAACCCAACAGAGAGTCATAAGCTCAAACAATCCCAAAGCAGTTTTAAAAAAAAAAATTAAAAACATACAACCCAAGTGTATACAAAAAATACAAGCATCCACAACAAGTAAACAAGGTGAGCGTCACCCCACCGCAAAAGAAATGCGTTTGTCCTCAAATACGAGTAATAGTATCTAAAAATAAAATGTCATTCTGATACTATAATTGCAAATGAGTGCAAAATTATCAAAAATAAGTTCAGAGTTTAAGAGACTAACCTTCGATGTCGATTAAATAGTTCTTTGAAATGCTAGGCAGCAAAGAAATCCAACCCCAACCACTAATATCTGACTGAAATACTAGTTTACGATAAAAATCTAAGAAAAAAACCTTTGGTGTGATTTTGGAGAGTTTGGAACGAGGGAAAGTGAAAGATTAAAAAATTTGACCTTTGGCCCTTATATAACCGTTCAGTTCCTGTCCATTCACCGACGTTAGTCGCACTCATCGACGTTAGTCGCACTCGCCGAACCACTCGACGAAGCACCGAACGGTCTTTTATCATGCCATTTTTTTGAAATCTTCAATTTTCTAGGGCCGAAATTGGCGGTCTTCATCGAGGCCGCCGAATAGGTTGGCGATGCGCCGAGCTGCTTTTTGAGTTTGCTGAGTTTTACAGGCTCTGTAATGCACTTGCATTAAGCCAAATGGAAGATTCAGCAAAGCTCGCTGACCTGTTTGGCGTCTCGCAGAATGGACATTCTGCTCGCCAACCTGAGATTTTCCATACTCTCATCATTTTAACCTGCAACATTAACACACCATTATTTATAAAAGTAAAATCCTACATATACGACCTTGGGTTGCCTCCCAAGAAGCACCTTATTTAACGTCATGGCTCGACGTAGGTCCTACTTCACTCTTTGTTATTGGAGCTAGACCTAGTGTCACTAGGTAACCCCAATATATCGTTTGTATGGTGCTGAGGGATAGCAAACATCAAGAGTGATCTGATGTGCTGGATTGATCTATAATGAGATCCAATCAATTTAGTTAATGCTTCAACATTCTCTCTTATTTCGTCCAACCCTCAATCTTGATCGGTGATCTTTTGGAGAATAATTTGAAGTGTGTCCTCAACACGACTTTTCCCATCTTTTCTAGACTTCTCCCGCGCTTGGGGAGGTATATACCTCCCTTGGCGTTTGCACTGGTTTTCCACCTCAGATATTTTGGTGGTCAAGTTATTTAGTTGAGATACCAGTGCAGCTAGGTTGCTGTCACCCTCGACTTCTTGATCTGCCTCAAATGACTTGCCACCCACTCCCTCTGTCATGCTCAGAGGACCTGCATACACAAACAACTAAAAAGAGAAACAAAACTAAAAATAAAATTAGTAAAAAATATAACTAAAAAAAACAAAAACGCTAGTTGACTACATCTTCACGTGACACCACTCCCCGACAGCGGAGCCTTTTTGATGCTTATCGTGACCAACGACACTAACTATGGTTCGAGTGTCTACGATCGTCAATAATATAGTAACCCAACCAAGGGTTGGGGTCGTGTCCCAAGGGAGTGGTAGTGAAAATAGTAGTTAATTAGAATTACATTCTAATTAGACGTAGCTAAAGAGATTTGCGAATAAAAACATTGTAAATTTTGTGGGTGACAAAAGTGTCAAATGTCAAAATGGGTTTTGTCACAAGTAGTAAAAACAACAAAAATAACAAGAAAATAAAGTATGGGGAAAATTTCTTGGGGTGTGACCGCAATACAAGTTGAGATAAATAGTTGGGTACATGCTTTCGATAGGAAATTTGCAAGCTAATAGTGACTAGGCTAAGCTTTAGATGTAAGTAAGCTTCCTCTCAGGCAACTTACCCCTTTCAAATGTGTTCTTTTCGGACACTGATTTGCCGCATGAAGACCAGCCTACGCCTTACCCCACTCACTCTCTCGAGCTGCGTGTTAGGATATGGGACTAGGGCTTACCCTCTCAGGCTGAACCTCATGTTGACCCACTCCTTAGGCCATCAGTCTAGTGGTCTTGGTTTCGCGACCTCCCTCTCGGGCAAGCCGAAAACACATGGGTGGCTTTGTTTTTGCAACTACTAACCCGTTAAATTAAACCACACCCACTAGGTAAAATAACCATTAAAATACATCTAACCTATCAACAAGCAAGACCCAACAATAATAACACCACATATTTGCTAAATTACACCCCAAGAATGGGGTTTTTAACCACACATCAAGAAATAACAAAATACATCTAAAATGATAGTGAAATAAAATGGGTATAAGAAATAAAACCTTTATTTAAGCAAAGGAAGAAGAATAGAGAAGACCCAATTCCAACTTGTGGAAGATGAACTCATTTCTTCAAGTTTCCAAAACCCTCTCCATACTTGAGAAAAAACAATACTAAAATTGATGTTCTAAAAGTGAAAATTAACAATAATGTTCCTTTTACTCTAATAGCTTGGGGTCAGTCGTTATCCTAGGTCCCGTGTCTGCTTCCTGGAGGTAGCTTCAGGGGGTAACAAACTTGGTATTAGAAAATAGTTTTAGCAAAGGTCGGGTGGTGGGAATTACTCACAGTTTCAGCAAAGGAATACAGTCCCAGCACCTTCATCAGCTAGTGTTCCATGCCCCAGGTTTCGACGAAATCAGAAAGGTAGGGCATTAGGCTTTAGGTCTCAGGGGAGTGCTTCAGGTAACATGACCTTCCCAACTTGTCCAAAGTGTTGTAAGAACCATTCGTGCTAGTTTTTTACAGGCAGAGAGGGGTTATTTGGGTGTGGTCAGTCTGGCCATAGGTTGAAGGATTTTTCGTCTGCTAGGCAGGGGCAAAGAGGTAACTACAATAGGGCTCAGTCTACAGCTCCTGGAGCACCAATAGGTCGCCCAACTCAACAGGTGTCTCGTCTGCTACAGGTGGCGGTTAGCGCCAGAACAGAATGTATGCTCTCCAGGCTCGCCAGGACCAGGAATATTCTCCTAGTGTGGTCACTGGTACGTTACGAGTCTTTCATTTAGATGTTTATGCATTGTTAGATCCAGGGGCTACACTATGTTTTGTAACTCCATATATAACAGTCAATTTCGGTGTAAGTCCAAAAACACTTTCAGAAACCTTCTCATTCTCTACCCAGTATGCCACCCAATTATAGCTAGACAAGTATACATAAATTTCCCTGTCACAGTCTCTCAGAAAGTAACCTCAACAGATCTTTTAGAGTTAGAAATGGTAGATTTTGATATCATTCTAGGAATGGACTAGCTACAATCCTGTTATGCCTCAGTCGATTGTAGAACTAGGATCGTTCAGTTTCACTTTTGAAACGAGCCAGTCTTAGAGTGGAAGTGTAGTAGCTCAGTGCCTATGGGTCGATTCATCTCTTACCTTAAGGCCAAACAAATGATTTCCAAAGGGTATATCTATCATCTTGTTCGGGTTAAGGATTCTAACTCCGAAACCCCAACTCTTGAGTTCGTCCCAGTAGTAAATGAGTTTCTAGAAGTATTTATCTTCTCAGAGTTCCTCCCGAAAGGAAAATCGACTTTGGAATACATCTCTTTCCAGATATGCAGCCCATTTCGATTCCTCTTTATAGAATGGATCCATCCGAGCTTAAGGAATTGAAAGAGAAGTTGAAAGATCTTCTAGATAATGGATTCATCAGGCCCAATATCTCTCCATGGGGTGCTCCACTATTGTTCATGAAAAAGAAAGATGGTTCTCTCAGAATGTGCATTGACTATCGACAGTTGAACAAAGTCACAATCAAGAATTAGTATCCCATCCCCATGATTGAAGACTTGTTCGACCAACTTCAGGGTGCTAGTTGCTTTTCTAAGATAGACCTCAGATCCGTCTATCATTAGCTCAGAGTCAGAGATAGTGACATTCCGAAGACAACTTTCCAAACTCGATATGGTCATTATGAATTTGTGGTTATGTCTTTTGGACTAAAAAATGCTCCTGCAGCTTTCATGGACTTAATGAACATGGTGTTCAAACAATATTTGGACCTGTTCATCATCGTCTTTATCGATGATATCCTCATTTATTCTCGGAGTGAGAAAGAGCATGCGAATCATCTGAGAGTTGTTCTGCAAACTCTCAAAGATCGATAGCTATTAACTAAATTCAGCAAATGTGAATTTTGGTTACAGTCTATTCCTTTCCTTGGTCATGTGGTATCCAGTGAAGGGATCTGAGTGGATTCACAGAAAATTGAGGTAGTACAACACTGGCAAAGACCCACCTCTCCAACAGATATCAAAAGTTTCTTGGGCTTGGCTGGGTATTACAGGAGATTTGTTGAAGGATTTTCATCCATAGCTGTCCCATTGACCAAGTTGACTAAACAAAAGGTCAAGTTTTAGTGGTCAGATGAGTGTGAGAAAAGCTTCTCAAAACTGAAGACCAAGTTGACCACTGCTCTGATCTTGACTCTACCAAATGGTTCAGACGATTATCTAATTTATTGTGATGCATCTAGGGTCGGCCTAGGTTGTGTGTTAATGCAGCGAGGTAATGTCATAGCTTATGCTTCTATACAACCTAAGTTTCATGAGAAGAACTACCCGACTCATAACCTCGAGATTGCAGCTATAGTATTTTCCCTAAAGATTTGGAGACACTACTTGTATGGTGTTCATGTTGATGTGTTCATAAATCATAAGAGCCTCCAGTATGTGTTCACCTAGAAAGAGATGAATCTTCTTCAGAGGAGGTGGCGTGAGTTCCTCAAAGACTATGACATGAATGTGCTTTACCATCACGGTAAGGCCAATGTAGTGGTTTATGCTCTCAGCAGGTTGTCTATAAGTAGTGTAGCACATGTAGAGGAAGAAAAGAAAGAGTTAGCCAAATATGTTCACATCTTGCTAGCTTAGGAGTTTACCTTACAAACAAGTCAGATGGTGGAGTGATAGTTCATAATGGATTAGAATATTCATTGATAGTGGAGGTTAAGGAAAAACAGGATAGTGATCCTACATTACTTTAGTTGAAACTTGCAGTTCATCAGTAGAGGGTTAAGGTTTTCTCCCATAAGAGAGATGGGGTACTTCGTTACCAGGGTTGCTTATGTGTTCCTAATGTAGGTGAGTTGAGGCAGCAAATCCTTACAGAAACTCATAACTCCAAGTAATCTATTCATCTAGGTGGCACTAAGATGTAGCGTTATCTACTAGAAGTCTTTTGGTGGAACGACATAAAGAGGGACATAGCGAATTTCGTGGCTAAGTGTCCTAATTGTCAACAGGTTAAGGTAGAACATCATAAACCAGGAGGTATGACTCAAGATATTAACATTCCTACATGGAAATGGGAAGTGATAAACATGGACTTCATTACGGGTTTACCTCGTACTTGCAGACAACATGAATCCATTTGGGTGATAGTAGACAGAGTCACTAAGTTCGCTCACTTCTTGGCTATTAAGACAATAGATTTAGCGGAGGACTACGCCAAACTCTACATCAATGAGATATTCAAGTTGTATGGGTTCCCTTGTAAATCATCTCAGATAGAGGTCCTAATTTTACCTCTTATTTTTGGAAATCGTTTAAGGAAGGTCTAGGTACTCAGGTAAATCTCAGCACAACATTCATCCACAGACGGAAGGTCAGGCAAAGCATGCCATTCAGACCTTAGAGGACATGTTAAGAGCTTTCGTGATTGATTTCAAGGGTAGTTGAGATGATCGCCTACCTCTCATAATGTTCGCCTATAATAATAGTTTTCATTCCAGTATTCAGATGGCCCCGTATGAGCCACTATATGGGCGTAGATGTAGATCCCCGAATGGTTGGTTTGAAGTAGGTGAAGCAACATTTATTGGGCCGGATTCGGTTCATGAGGCTATGGAAAAAGTTCAGCTCATCAAGGATATACTTAAGACAGCTCAGAGTCATTAGAAGTCGTATGCAGATGTGAGGAGAAGGGACTTAGAATTCAAAATTGATGATTGGGTTTTCCTGAAGGTGTCACTTATGAAAGGGTGATAAGATTTTGAAAGAAAGGCAAACTCAATCCTAGATATGTAGGTCCTTACAGAATCCTGAAAAGGGTTGGTAATGTGGTTTATGAGTTAGAGTTGCCAGTTGAGCTAGCAGTGGTTCATCAAGTCTTTCACATTTCCTTGCTGAAGAAGTGTGTGGGTGATCCGTCATCAATAGTACCACTAGAGAGTGTGGCTGTGAAGGATAGTCTCATTTATGAAGAGGTGCCAGTTGAAATTCTTGACCATCAGGTTCGTAGACTGAGAAATAAAGAAATCGCTTCAGTGAAGGTTTTGTGGAGGAGTCAATCCGTAGAGGGAGTTACTTGGGAGGCAGAAGATGCCATGAAGGCCAAGTATCCTCATCTCTGACCTTCCGATTCCGTTTCAGCTTGAGGTAATAGTTGCTCTCCAGTCTCTTAGTTTACTCTTGCGTAAAATCAGTCTCAGTATCTTGTTCCTTCAGTTATTCTTAAATTTCAGTATATTTTCTTGTTCTTGGAACTAGTTCAGTTAGAATTTAGTTTCTTGTACTTAGTGGTACGGATTGCAGCTCCTTCCCTCCATACTCAGTTGGTGTAGACTTTATTCGAGGATGAATGTTCCCCAGAGGGAGATATTGTGACACCACAAAATCAGACTTAGACTTTGCAGAAGAAAATAACAAAAAATTAGTGAACCACGACAGGGTTCACAGACCGTGAAAGGAAACATGGTCCGTTGACCTGCCCATGGTTCACACCCTCCAAAAGTGGTGGACCACGGGACCCTTCACAGGTCGTGGACCACCACACGATCCATGGGAAGGCTCGTGGAGGCCAGGCAGAGCCAACCTAAGCTCAGGCCTCAGAACACGGTGCCCACCACGGACCGTGGTATTGATTATGGACCGTGGGAGGGTCCGTGATCTTGAGCCAGCAAGCCCTTAGCCCCAAGTGAAGAACCATGGAGGCCTTCACGGTCTATGGTCCTTCACACGTTCCGTGAAGTGGACCATGAGAAGGGGTTATAAGGAACCAGTAGACTATGGGCAGAACCCCGACCCACTTGACAGGCCGTTGTCCCAACGACGGTCCGTCAATGGCTCCATGGAAGGGCCCCGTCAGCTTTTAAGTTAGGGTCATTTTAGTCTTTTCCCCTATACATAGGGCATTTAAACTACGTTGTTTAATACCTAAACTATGTCGTTTTACTCAATTTAAGCCTAATGATTTAGTCAGAACCTATCAAACACCCTTATTCCCAGAAATCCATCGAACTTAGAGCAAAAAGAGAAGAAAGAAGCGCCAGTTTTCTCAAGAACACGCAACATGTTTTCTTCAGTTCCAACCTCGAAATCGAAGGATTTCTCCGTAGATTTTTTCACCAGGTATGTGGGATTTCACTTGTGGATTCCTTTCATCCACTATGTCCCTATAGATCAGTCAGCTCATTGATTCTCTATATCTTGTTTAGACTTGGGGTTTTCTAAAACCTTGGATCATTACTATGATTTAGCTATTGTAGAATCCTAAATCGAAATAGCATGTTTCTTGGAAAGTTTGTTTACTTCCTTGCATGAAACTCAGAACCCTAGTTGTGTAGATTCTCTTAGTTCATAAATTGCACATGCTAGGTCAGTTAAAAAGATAATCATGCTCCAGTTTTGAATGTTACATTATCATTATATAAATGTTGCATTCCCAGATTTTCATGTCAACATTTGAGTTATTCAGTATGTCAGTATTTCAGCTACATTTTAGTCATATACATATTCAGTTGGGGGTAGACTTAACATTGAGTTTGACTACGGTTCAACATACCCTCATAATCCTAGAACTACATGCCCCCATAGGAGTATAAGTCCCCTTTGTTGGGCATCAAATTTAGTGATCAAGCCAGTCATGCCTTTATACCCCTGACAAGGTATATTAGGTCCTCTTGATGGGGCGTATACATCGGACTCCACGTTTAGCTCACATGATTTTATGTTGGTTAATTGTAGCTCCCACAGTCAGACTCTTAGTGCATTTGACCAATTTTTCAATATGTACTTCAGTATTTAGTTTAGAATGTCATGTTCATGATTAGTACTTGGTCATTGCATTCAGTTTAGTTTCTTAGTATTTACATTCTTACTCACTTTACAGAATTGCTCAGTTATGCCTTGTTTCAGCTTTTATATGTTGATTCAGCTTAGTATCTATATCCTGCATGCTTAGTACATTCAAAGTACTAACGCATACTCTGCGCTACATCCTTTCATGATATAGGTTGAGATACTCATCATCCAGATCACGCTTAGATCGATTCTCGGTCCACACTCAGCAACTTCAGTGGTGAGTCCTCATATTTCGACGACAATAGATATGTTTTTATGCAATCTTTACTTTCAGTTTTTGTTTTGTTAGAGTTACTTGGGGGCATGTTCCAGCAACTCAACTTAGTTAGAGGCTTTTCAGACATAGTAGTAGTATCAACTTGACTTGTTAAGTTTGGTCATTCAGTTAATGTTAAACTCTTAGTATGGTTTATACATTCAGACTACATGGGTATTCCCCACTTTCAGTTATCTACTATTTTAGCTTCCGCAGTTTATGTTGTGTTTAGTTATTCTCAGTATGCTTATGATATGCCAGACACAGGGTTAGCTTGGGTTCACTCGTGATCCTAGGTCCCATGTTACTTAAAGTGGGTAGCCTCAGGGCGTGACAGGGCGTGACAGGGCTCGCTAAACAAGATCGACGGATCGTCGTCTTTTCATCAGCTCACCTTTGTTTTGCTGCAAGCTTCAAGTGTTTGAACCTCAGTTGACGAACTCGATCGAGTTTTCCTTTCACATTTGGCGGATTGCCGATTCCCACCATTTTTCGCCTTTTAAGCTTTTATTTTACATTAATGTCTGGTCATCTTTGGCAATTGTCTTCTTGTTCTCCTTTCCACTTTGGTGAGTGTCCAGTTCACTTTTGGTTAACCGACTTGCCTTGAACATCTTCAATTGTGAGAAATTTCACTTTTGGGGAGGTTAGGCCACTTGGGTGATCCGTTCTTTTTGTTAGGCGACTTCCAATTAAGAGGTTTTACTTCTTTCAATGATTTTGGCCTCTTTTTCATATACTCATCCTTGCCTTGTCCTTTCAACTTCTTAACTGCAAGGCATCACAATATCATCAGAATAGGACATAATTAGTCATTGAGGACACTAATTATTGAAATAAAAAGGCCTCAAATGAGTGTTAATCAACCACTCATCAACACCCCCAACTTAAATTTTTCTTGTCCACAATTAAATTAAGAACATAATTAGTTCAACAAGGGTGTCTACAACAGTTCTCAATAAGATTAAGATGCAAGTACCACTATAAGACTATTCTCAAGCAAATGCAACACTCAATCATTCTCAAAAATCTTCAAACAATGACTAGCCAATATCAACCCATGCTCAAGCTCATAATTGCTTCTTTGTTAGTGAAAAATCATGTTTGAACAAATGCATTCAAGTTCCCTCAAATCAAGAACGATTCCACGCTCTCACAAATAAAATTAATAAAGAAGTACAGAATCAATGCAACTCTCACTCCCCGATACAGAAATAAATGCAAGCTTCATCCCATAGGTTTGCCCATATTTTTCAATCATCACACAACCTAGTTCATGTTAGATCTTAGAGCTCTTTTAGGCTTGTAATGGGGCTGAGGATAAAGGTATGGTCAATTTGGGTCAGTTACTTCACCTTTTCAAAGCATTAATGCACTCATTTTTAACTTTTCTCAAGTTCCTTCCATTTTTTTACTTGGAGACTTAAACATCAATGTATTGACACCACTCTTATTTCATCACACTTCCTTTTCATTTCAATTTTCAAACTTTTGCTCATCATTTTTTATAGGAGTGGTTCCTTCTTTTTGCGACAAACTTTGAAGTTGAGTCTCATTTTTTCGTTCTTTTCCTTCCACTTGGCTTTCTTTCATCCTTCCTTTTCACACCCCAACTTAGTATTTTGACCTAAGTTGGCTATTCAAACAAATCAATGCTTAGAAAAGGATTTATAGGTGAGAAGTTAGGAATGGTTCACGCTAAAATGGTGACTAGATGGTTGCACACCCTCACAAAGTAGTCACAAAAGGTATGAACATATGGGTTTTCTCTCTAAATTTGTGCCCAAGATCATTTCTTGCATTCACCAGAGCTAGAAAATTAGATTAACAAGGAAATTTCAGGATTCAACAAGCATGAATTCAAGTAAAGGCTCACCACACAAGGTACTTCAAATACAATCATTTAGCACAACCCTACAAGATCAAAAGCTTACAGGCGAAATTCATTCCAAGGCTCACAAAAAAATACAACTAGTCAACAAAAGAATAAAAAGATCATTCAAAAGTGAAGCGGACCAATTTCTTGTTAATAAATTATCACAAAGCACATTTCTTATCATAAGTACTATCCAAGACATTGATATAGAACCCAATCATTCCTCGAACATTAACAATCAAAACTTAAGCATTTCAAAAACTTTTAAACTTTTGTGGTGATAAGTAGAGAGATACAAAATGAGCTAAACCATAAACTGTCCTATGAAAAATGAAAATACTACAAATGTCTCAAAATAAAGCTTAAAATATTGTCACAAGGGCACCCACCCCACAAATATAAAATCAGTAATATCCTCAATATGATAGAAAGTAAAAATGGGAGGATAGTGCTATAAAGGTTTATTTGATAGGCTATGCCTATGAATTTCTCAGATTTGGAGTGTTAGAGGGGATGGCATCATCTCAGGCATTAGTGTCCGGCAAAGTAGGAGCAGGAGTCGGAAGGATAGCATCAACCAGGGCATCAGTGCCTGGCACATTGAAGGAGGAATAGTGGGGTTGCAATAAACCTCACTAGTAAACACTGTGAAGGTCTTCACAAGATATCTCTCCATCGCACCGTGCACCACTGTCTCTTCTATTTCCTGTCACTCTATTGGTGTCTTGGGTATTCGTTGTTGATCCTCTCTCTAAAACTCATCCTTATCTCTCTCTTCTTTAGTGTCTTTATAAACCTCATCAATAGCATCATCAGGCTGCTCACCCACACCACTAGACACATCCACTCTCAGCTTGGGAAGAGGAACTACCTTGGGTATATCAGGAAAGGGGACCTTACCCCAAACCATAGAAATATAGGTGGACCACAGTAGGTTCACATCAACCCTAAGAGTAGTGATCTTTCCCCTCATCACAGTCAACTTGGCTGAGCTAACCTTAATGTTCTCCCTAGCCTCAATCCTAGTAGTGAGGTTTTCTAACCTCTGCCTATATGATGCCAAAGTGTTTTGATACTTCACCATCTTACCTTTAACTTAGAGTAATGCACTCTTTGTAGCCCACTCAATAAACTTAGGCCTCTTCCTATTTACCATCGACTATCTAGAATTCGCAAATAGGGAAATGCTACCCATTTGATATATCATGGCCTGAGTCAATAGAGGTCAGGATATGAGGGAAGGTGCAGCAGATGTGGAAGGATTAGTTGAATAAGTAAGTGTAGAGTATGGATGAGGGGTACTAGATGTATGCACAGAAGGAGTGGGCTGCACAACATTAACCTCTATGCCAATATGGTATACCATAGAGGTAGTGTCTGGTGGTGGCGGCTTCCTCCGAGCCTCATCATCTCTCAAGAAGTCCACCTCAATGCTTTGAGTATCACTAGAAGAGGCGGATGTAATCCTAACATCTGTTCTCTCCCGAAAAGGAACTCTCACAACCTCACACAACTGAGTGATAAATATTTAGGATGGGAGAGAAGTCTATTCTTGACAAGCTCTTATCAGCATATCCTCAACAATAATCCCACCGGCATGGATCTCCGTCCAATCAATGATTCTGCCAACCAAGATGGCCTTCTAATACTGGAGAATGGACTCATTTTGGGATTATATGAGGTTATTGCTAATAAACTCAAACCAATACCGAGCGGTGATTTTCATATCATTTTTTTTTATCTTTGCTCCATCAACCATCCATGGAGGAGTAATGTATGAAAATAAGGGGGTACTAGCCACCCCTTGAGTGCATCTAGGTCCTATTTCATCCTGAGCCTATAGTACCCAATTACATTTCCCTTGGTGCCCAAATTATCATTAATGGTACATATGTGGCACTAAACCATCTTGCCACGAACTTCAACCTTTTCCAAAGGTTTCCAGACAGATTTCTTTCTCTTTGTTAGTAAGGCCTTTGCATGGACTGTATAGATCTCTCATATGCAAGTTTGGACATAAGGGGGTCAAGGTCATGCAAACCTGTCAAACCCGTAAGACTTGATAGTATCCCAAATTGTTGGGTAGTCGGTCACTACTCTATTTGTAGAGAGCCGCCTCTCCACAAGAATAGTTCATTTTCCATTGGCCTTGAGAATATTGAAGGCTCTTTGAGAACGGATTCAGCACCAGCTTAGACCTGAAATCTATTCTTTTCTTGGCTATGACTTTCTTTGGCTTCCACACACATGTGTAGAATAGTATGGAGTGGCTTGATTTTGGGTATCCTTTGAGCGCTCGTTGATAGTAATCCTCCTACTTCTTTTCAAAGAAGGGGATGAGGAGATTCCATTTCAGGCTTGGAGTCGGAGGACACAACTCTTTTGTATGTGGTTTTGGCCATTTCCATCAAGGAACATATTTCAAAATACAAATCGGGTGAAGGTTAGTTGAAATAAATTCAAACACAAACACAATATAAAACAAGTTCTGAGGCTCGATGATTGGGGAGGCGTACTCAGGCGAGCTCGTTAAAGTTGACAAATCACAAATTAATTATACTTAGGCATGGAGGGTTGAATTATCTCCAACTTGGTGATCTATTGAGTTGGTTTTAGCGGGCTAAGACAAGTTCACTGAAAGTGACAGTGCTGAAATAAAAGTAACAAGAAAAAATAGAGTGTTGTCTACTCAAACTTGGTGATTTGCAGAGCTGGTTTTGGAGAGCTAAGACAAGCTTGCCGAATGAGAAAGTACCTAGGTTACAAATTAAAACTCAAAAGGTAGTTTGGGACTTACTCAGTGATTCGCCTAATCAATTTGACGAGCTGAGACAAGATCACTGAACGGTTAATTTCTGCCCAATGCCTACTTGTCACGATTTTAACACTAACATGTAACAATACCCATACCCAATCAGTTATATAATTTACCCACAAGCTATTCTACCCATGGATACTCAGACTTCTCCTATATTTCACAAAGCATTGCCCAAATTGTTGATTTTCCCTTAAGAAAGTCAGCACTATATCAATCATTAGGAAAATATAAGTCTTCGGGGAAACACTTGGCTAATCAGACTTCACCCAACTCATTTGCAATTAAAACCTACCATTTATAATGCCTCAATTTCAACATTCAACCCTCACAATCAATTTTTCACATTCTTATGCACAATATTAACTATCCTAACTTATGGACACAATTGAATCATTAATATTTAGCATGACCTAATCAAATCAGACACCACAAACTAATATTAAACAAGAACCATATTGAAAGAATCTAGATTAAGCAAATATATCACTAAACCCTCAAAAACAAACCTCAGAGGTCACTAGCCATAAAATCAACCGAGAAAGGTCTAGGATTGAGAGGCAAGTACCACAATGACTTCCAAGCAAGTAAATCCATGTAAATGAGGACACATAAGCAAAGACACAGGGGTATGGGGATTTTCAAAAGTGAAAGAGCTCAAAAAGAAGAAAGGTTGTTTTTTAAAACTTGAAAAGACTCTTTCCTTTTTATTTTCTTGCACACACGGTAATTTGTGACTAATGTCACCGAGGAGCTTAAGCTCACTGATGATGCCTTAACAACATTCAAACCTGATAGTTAATTTGGTTGACCCGATGCAGTTTACCTTGAGTAACTCAGCGCATCACCAATTTGGTCCCTGCTTAACGAATGTGACAGTACCATCTTTAAAAATTATTGGCTCAAAGGGCAAACATGAAGATGTCCACCCAATCACGTCAATGCATCATTGACTGGTACTTGCATCTCCTTCTACATCATTTTCAACTTTTTGACTTTATTTCAACCTACACTCACAACACCCATTATTGAAAGCAATAAAATAAACTTGGATTGCCTCCCAACATGTGTCTTATTTAACATCGTGGAACAACAAAATTCTCACTCATCAACGATCATTTTTGGGATTTGGGATGGGGTCACTAAGAAACCTCCATATTTGGCTTGAATTTAGATAGGTAGAGATCTGACACATTTGAGTTTTCAGCTGCTTAATTGATATGGAATGAGAAGTAACCATTTGAGTCAAAGTGGAGAAGTCATTTTTCAAATCCTTTAACAATTTATCAGACCCTTTACCCTTGTTGAAGATCCATGTTAGCATATACTAGATTTTAGTTTCCCTTCAGTCCAGTTGGTTACTTTGGTTTTGGGTGATCTTGAGTTGGGACATGTAACACCTCAGATTTGAAAAGACAGGAAAATTCAGTTTTTGAGAAATCTGGTGCCAGTTCCTACGGTGCCATCCACTGCTCGTGGAAGGACCCACGAACCGTAGGTGGTATTCATGGCTGACCAGTTGGTTCTTCCTAAAATGTAAAGTTTTTGATAATTTTCAACATTTCACCAGGATGGTGTGTCGTTCAATGCACGAGTCGTAAATAGGTTTTGTAGGTGAGTCCCAAACTTAGAGAGATTTTTTAGGTTAAAAATTGAGGACCACGGCTGGATCCATGTCCAGTCAATTGGACCACATCCCGTGGGTGGGTCCCATCATTTGAGGTCCAAAATCAGTAGTTTCTAAACCAAATGACGGAGGGACAGGATTGTCCGTAGGTCCCCACTGTCGACTGGGTCAGTAGTTAGTTTCTCAAGGGTTTTTGGGTCTTTTCCTAATTATTCTAGCCTAATACTATGCAATTTTACCCTTCACCCAAAACCCCTATATAGGTGTTTTAATCCCCAAATTTTCTCAATTGAAATCATGCACTCAAATTTACAAAAGAAGAACAAGTCTTCCTCTCAAATATTTCTCTCTCCAGAAAGCTTGAAGAAGAAGGGTCCAACCTAGGGTTTCAAGACAAGTCTCCAATTCCACCATTGAAGTTAAGCAATCGACATTAAGGTATGATGGTTTTAATCCATGGAACCCTTTCCTCCATGGAGTTCCCAACTTTTCCAATTTTCAACGTTAGAAATCCCCAATTAAGTTAGGGTTTTTCTTCTATGTTATGAGTTCTCTTAGTTACTGATTTAATTGATTGATCTATAATCTTTAATGCATGAATTGAATTAGTCTCATGTTTTTATGATGATCCCCCATGAACCCATGTAATTCCCATGTTTTCAAATTTATGATCACATGATGTGGGTTTTGGATTATGAAAGAAGAGTTTATGAAATCAAGCATGTTCTCATGAAATATATGTAAACGTTTTAAGGATGCTTTGAGAGTGAAATATCAATAATGTGTTTATTGCTTGATTGTTGAAAGGATTTCTCGTATACAAATGAAAGCATGATTGTGAAAGGTTTCTCACATAATAAGGGTTCTTAGGGTTGAAAGGTCTTCTCACCTAAAATGAACAAATGTTAAAGAGCTATTCTAATATTAAGGTGAGAGGTG
This sequence comes from Solanum chiquidenum, assembly GCA_029582725.1. Taxonomy (NCBI): domain Eukaryota; kingdom Viridiplantae; phylum Streptophyta; class Magnoliopsida; order Solanales; family Solanaceae; genus Solanum; species Solanum chiquidenum. Next base: position 1,176 of record JAJOOS010006094.1, on the reverse strand, counting down.
ATTACCTATGCTCTCTAATTGAAATGACAAGAGGTGATTACCCATGTCATATGATATAAGGACAAGAGGCGATTACCCATGTTCCTTTATGAGTTAAGATGAATATGATTAAGAACTATTCCGTGAAAGTTAAGCTTAGTACTGAGTGAACAAGTGGCGATTACCCATGTCCCATAAACTATGTTCCATCATAGGATTGTCTAGATAGGCATTAGCTAGTGGATACACATAAGTTAGAAGTTCACGGTCCTTACCTGGCAAGTAGGACAATCCTTTTCGGTGTGGGAGACACCGGATTCCCTGTTAATAGCTCACATGTTCTTATATGTCGGTTAACGCTAATTCCCACAAGCAAGTTAAGATAAACCAAGGTTAATTCAACGCAGTATCTCATATGTGTTTAATATGACGTTCACCTGTATTGATCATGTTTTATGACTTATGTTTTCTAACATTCAAGATTAATGTTTTAGATTGATCATTGCATGCTCATGAATATGTCCCTTTTTAGCATGTTTCTAATTTTTTTATGCATGGGTATCATACTTGGTACATATTTTTTACTAACGTATACTCTTGCGTACATTTCCCCAAATGTAGGGTCTAATAGTCAGGGTTCCTAGTTTCGTGGCTAGTCAATTGAGGAGATTCCGATCTTTAGTGAGTCCTCATGCTTCGAGTATCGAACAATTATTGTTTTCATTCTTTCCTTACTTTCAGTTTTGCAACATGTTTTACGAGCTATGCGTTGATTCATTCTTATGTATTCGATGGCTTTGAGACGATCGTTAGATTTCTATTTTTCTCTATAAAACTATTATATATTGAAAATGTCTTTTAATCTCTTTATTTTATGTCTTGTGTGATGAAAGCTAAGTGGCTTGTATGGGGCTTCTCTGGGTCTCATACTCCATGTTACGCCTACGGGCTACCTTGGGTCATGACAAACTTGGTAATCAGAGCACAAGGTTTAGAAATATCCTAGGAAGTCTCATAAGCCACGCCGAGTAGATTCTTGTTGATCAGTGTGAAGCACGCCACATTTATGATTGAGAGGCTACAAGATATTTAGGAAACTTCACTTCTTTCATTACTCTAAAGTTGTGCGATAAAGTTTAACTCTATAAGGTCTCTCTCCTAATCCTTATATGATGCTATACAGGAGATGGCTACTCG
>JAJOOS010006093.1:0-13324 GCA_029582725.1 Solanum chiquidenum | reverse complement strand
CCCCTTGATTATGCTTATCGCTTATGGTCATTTTATTTGCTTCCGCGACCAAGGATGTGTAATGATACGCTATGAGGCTTGTTTGAGGTTCCTTCGGGTTCCTCATTCGCCGGTCACGTCTAGGCCCTAGGCTTGGATCGTGACATTCAAACTCACCCTAACATTAAAATTCTCAATTGACTCACTAACTAATAATCCCTAATTCAAACAAACAATCAATAAACACAAATTCAAAAACCTAATTATAATTAAATAACTAACAAAATCAAATATAGGTCAAATTGATTTTTTCTGATAAATTAAACCCTAACTTTAACAACCTATTTCCAACATTATGGAAAAGCCAATGGGGAAGGAATTTTGTCCAGAAAACTTTTGAGTAGTAACTTGGAAATTTCTAGCCTAGGCCAGACTTGGACGAAATCTGAGTCAGGTGAGGTCTAGAGAAATCTTGTAATGAATGAGGGATCTAATTATGAATTTTATCCAATGAGTGTATAGCCAAGACATTAAGGAGCATGTACGGCTTTACGAAATCAAATTTAGGCGTAGAACTCTCAAAACTGATATTGGCGTTAAAGGGTAGTTTTAGAACGTCCCGTGTTGAAGGTGTGTTCTGAAATGGGAGCTTAGAACTCAAATTAAGAGCTTCTGTCTCCATGCAAGCCACTAGGGTGGGGTTATTTCTTCCCGGGCAGGGCCTCTGTGGCAGGTTGGGTCCCGCTGTGGTGGGACAGTCGTGACATAAATAAGGGAAAAACTCCAATTTCATTATTTTCTACAAAACTTCATTCTTAAGAGCTAAGGGACGACCGAGGGTAACTTCTTGATACTTTTCCATAATTTCTAGCACTAAAGGTAAGGAAATTACTCCCCTAATCTGTATTTCAATTCGTAGAATGTAGAATCTTGGGTAATTATCATTGGGAGAGAGTTTTTGCCTGAATTTAATGGTGGGAAAAGCCCTAGCTGAACATTAGGATCATGGGTTTGGTATTGGGTTATTATGTTTTTATAATCAGGGTAAATTATACTTTGTTTATTGATACTTGCTTTAATTACTTGCTTATAGACCAAGAACAAGCTGAAAGACTTCAGAAAGGAAATACTCAAGTGTCTTAGGAGTATTCAGGATTTGTTGCAAGGTAGGTGATGGTTCAATTTCCTATTTGTGTGATATATGTCGATTAATTTCTTCATTTTATGCATGCGTGCATGTTAATAGTGAAATGTGAATCGAATTTAATGAAATGATTATTTGTGAACAACTATATGCCATGAGCTTACTTGACCATGTGACTATATGTATTATTCGTTATTGTGTGGCTGTGATTGTGGTTTTGCTGATTGGATCGAGCGTCACATTTTGACACATATATTGGACCGGGTGTATCGTTGCAATACGTATATTGGATCGGGTGTCACATTCCCACACAGTACCAGTTTGTATGTGGGTTCCATGAGGGGACAACTTGTGATTAATTACGTTCATATCTAATTTCCATTGATATTGGGAAACTGTATGTTGCTCCTAAAATAATAATTAAATTATGAATTTGTTATATGTGTGTTTACTGTTTTGGAATTACTCGTGTATATTGTGTTTACTTGAGTAGCTGCATGATCCTACCAGTACACTGTAGTTGTATACTTATAATACACTTACTCGTTCTTTGTTGAGTACATGGCATCTTCAAGAGTCTACTGACAGACCTCAGTTAGGAGATTACTGATCGAGGTCGGATTCAAGGGTGAGCCAGTTCTTCCAGGATGCCATGGATCCTCTATTGTTTAATCTATTCTTTTCGGACACAAACTCTATAGTTATATTTATTCGTATGTTTAGTTTTGGGGTTTCATCCTCTTTTCTTAGACTTATTGATTAGTAGAGTTTTTGTACAATGACCATCAAGTTCTAGGGGTTGACTTCCGCAATAGTTTGTTTAATTGTTTATTTAAAACCTTTGGATTTTATGGGAACTACATTTTTATCCATCATTTAAACATTCTTTCGTATTTTTAAATGTTTTAGTTTTCTTAAAATTGCTTAGTTTGGTTGTACTAATGGTTCTCCCACCGGAGGATTAGTTTGGGTGCCAATCACGATGGTCTGGGTCATGAAAAAGTTGGTATCAGAGCCCTAGGTTCGTTGATATCATTGTACCAAAATGAGTCTAGTAGACTTTAGCGAAAAGGTACGGAGACGTCTGTACTTTTATTTGGGAGGCTACATGAATTTAGGAAATTTCTTTATCTTCTTCTCCATTTTGTGATATGACTTGATTTCAATTGGTACCTGTTGATCGAAATTGGTATCTAATCTCTTTCACTCTTCTGACCGTGGATGGTTAATACGCGATATAACGACATCAGACTCATAGCCCCCATCAATGAGGCAGATGAGGAACTCCCAGCAGAGGCCGAGCAAGGGTAGCACCCACCAGGGGTGCAACCCCACTTGAGAATGTTCCCAGGGAAGAGGCCCTTCCTTCATCCCAAGAATAGGTGGAACAAAATTTGGAGTTCGAAGTCGAGGAGGATTTTGGACTAGAGTGAAGATGCCTATGAGTTCATTCTTGATTCCTATGAGAGGTTTCACAAGTTAGGCATTGTACACCAGCATGGGGTAAAGTTCGTGATGTTACATCTTGAAGGTGAGGCTAAGTAGTGGTGGTGGGCCTGTGTGTAATGCAGATCGCCAGTCTTGCCCCCACTCACTTAGATGCATTTTCATGCTTTGTTTCTTGAGAAGTATGTGCCTCGGACTTTGAAGGATTGCAAGAAGGATGAGTTCATGGCCTTGGAGCAAGATGGTATGACTCTAGATACATAAGATGCTAAGTTTCATGCTTTGTCCAAATATGCTACACAGGTTGTGACTACATAGGAGAAGCGGATTTTTCTATTCGTCAAGGGATTGAACCCCGAGTTACAGGTATTTTTTGTTCACATGACCTCTGCACTTAAAAGTTTTAATGAAGTGACAGACTTTGTGACGAAAGTGGAAGGATTTTGACATGATGGACAGGCCAAGTTTTTGGATAAAATTCCCAAGAGAACATGTAACTTTCATTGTTCCTACTCTAGAGTTTTAGGTAGGCTGACATTTATAGTACGACCAATTCAGTCTACCATGCCCTCTTCTACAGTTGGTTTATCGGGATCTCCTCAACAAAATCTTATTCAGGATGGTCAGGGAGCCGCACCTGCATCTGGTAGCAGGCCGTCTTTTGACCGTAGTAGTTTTAATTATGGAGAACCTGAACATATGAGGAGAGAATGTCCCCATCCATGCATGTCTGACCCAGTGGGCAGCGGTAGTAATGGAAAAGGACAACCACAAGGTGGGCAAGGAGAAAATCAGCGAGGCCATGGAAAGGGTAATGCAAGTAGAGGAGCAGTGCATCCAAGCAATTAGGTTACCCATCGAGATGACAGGGCTCAGTTTTATGCCTTTTTGGGTAAGACTGAGGCTGAGGTGTCTGATGTAGTAATCACAAGTACTATTCTTGTATGTGATTGGATGGCTACAATTTTGTTTTATCCGGATTCTACTTATTCATATGAGTCAATTAAGTTTGCGTAGGGATTTTATGCGGTTTGTGATATACTTGATACCCCCATCAATTTTTCTACCCCATTTGGAGAGTCTGCCATAATCACCCATGTATATCATGTTTGTCCGATTTTGTTTATGGGTTTTCAAAGTTGGGTTTACTTGGTTATTCTGGATATGACTAATTTTTATATAATCTTAGGCTTGAATTTGTTGTCACCTTATTATGTTGTGCTTAATTGTAATGCTAAGCATGTGACTCTAGAGATCTCGAGTAGGGAAAAGTTAGAGTGGGAACGGGTGTACAAGCCTAAGCCAGCTAAGGTCATATCTTTCATTTGTCTAGGAAACTGGTAGGGCGGGGATGTTTAACATATTTGGCTCCTATTCGGGATGAGTTGATGTCGAATCTCCATCTATTGTGAATATTCTTGTAGTGTCTGAATTTAATAAAAAATTTCCTACCAATTTGTCTAGTATTCCTCCGGATAGGAATATAGATTTTTGCATTGACTTGGAATCGGGAACTCGTCTCATCTCCATTCCTCCTAATCGTATGGCTTCGACGGAATTAAGAGAGCTTAAAGCTCTAATCCAGGAACTTCTTGATAAATATTTTATCCGTCCTAGTGCTTCCTCGTGGGGTACTTATGTCTTGTTTGTTAAGAAGAATGATGCTAGTATGAGGATGTTCATAGACTATCGACAATTTAATAGTGTCACCATCCGAAATAAGTATATATTTCCTCGGATAGATGACCTTTTTCACTAGTTACAGGGTTCATCGGTTTTCTCTAAGACTGACCTAAGGTCTGGTTACCATCAGTTAAAGATTAGGCCTGAGGATGTACCAAAATGGCATTCAGGACACGCTATGGAAACTATGACTTTCTAGTGATGTCGTTGCGCATGCGACCTTTATGAGTTTGATGAATGGTGTGTTTAACCCATTCCTGGATTCTTTTTTGATCGTCTTTATTGATAACGTTTTGGTTTATTTGAAGAGTAAGGAAGAGCATGTTGATCATCTTCGTATTGTTTTAGGTGTCCTTGGAAAATAGATTTTGTATGCAAAATATTCCATGTGTGAGTTCTGGTTGACTTCAGTTGCCTTTTTGGGTCATGTGGTTTCTAAGGAAGGGGTAATGGTAGATCCTTAAAAGATAGAAGCGGTCAAGAACTAGGTTCGGCCTAACTCTGTGATGGAAGTTGGGAGTTTCGTAGGACTCGCCAGCTACTGTCGTCAGTTTGTGAAAAAAAATCTATTTCCATGCATTTAACAAAGTTGACCAAAAAGGAGGTGCCTTTTGAGTGGACCAAAAATTGTGAGCAGAGCTTTCAAGTGCTTAAGACCCTTCTGACCACATAACCTATTTTGGCTCTACCGTTGGATGGTAAAGATTTCATTATTTATTGTGATGCTGCACATTCAGATTTTGGTTTTGCTTTAATAGAGGAAACAAATGTCAAAGAGTATGTATTTCTATAGCTAAAGGTGCAAGAGAGATATTACCTGACACATGACTTAGAGTTGGCAGCGGTAGTGTTTGCTTTTAAGATCTGGCGATATTACCTTTATGGTGTCAAGTGTGGGGTGTTTACTGAATATCATAGTCTATAACATGTATTAACTCGAAAGGACCTGAATCTGAGGCTGAGAAGGTTGATGGAGTTACTCAAGGATTATGATGTTACCATCCAATATCATCCGGGTAAGGCTAATGTGCTGGCAGACATACTAAGCTAGAAGATGGTAAGTATGGGTAGTCGAGATTGCTTGGGTGTGTCCAAGCGACCTTTGGCCAAGGAGAGTCAGACTTTGGAGTCTAAGTTCATGCAGTTGGGCATCTCATAGAAAGGTCGGGTGTTAGCTAGCATATATACTAGGCCCATATTCATTGAGAAGATCAAGGCCAAGCAGTTGGAGGATGAGAGTGTGAATGAGCTCTGAAAGCAGACAATGTCTGGTAAGGCACAAGATATGGTTCTTGGTGTGGGAGGTGTGCTCCGTTTTAAGGAAAGAAATTGTGTTACTCGAGTGGATGGTTTGATTCAGAAGATATTGTCAGAATCCCATGGTTTAGGGTATTTCATTCTTCTGGGAGTGACAAAAATGTACAGAGATTTGAAACATCTTTTTTAGTGGTCTGGCATCAAGAAGACATAGTTAAGTTTGTGGCTAAGTGCTAAAACTGTCAGCAAGTAAAGTATAAGTACCAAAGGCCTGCAGGTTTGCTTCAGCAAATACCAATTCTGGAATGGAAGTGGGAAAGGATAGCTATGGATTTCGTGGTTGGTCTTCCCAACACCTTGGGAAAGTTTGACTCCATTTGGGTGGTGGTTGACAGTCTGACTAAGTCAGCCCACTTCATTCCATTCAGAGTAGACTATAATGCTCAATAGTTGGCTAAGGTTTATGTGAAAGAGATAGTGAGGTTCCATGGGGTGCCCCTTTCTATCATCTTAGACCGTGTTGAATAATTCACATCCATGTTTTGGGGAAGATTGCATGGGGAGTTGGGCACTCAACTCACTTTTAGCACATCTTTCCATCCACAAATGGACGGGAAGTCAGAGAGAACTATTCAAGTGTTAGAGGACATGTTAAGGGCATGTGTGATTGAATTTTGAAGGAATTGGGATAAGTTCCTACTGTTGCGTGAGTTCTTCTACAATAACAGGTACCGCTCCTACATTGACATTGCACCGTTCGAGGCACTTTATGAGGTAGATCACTCGTAGGACGGTTTGAGGATGGGGATGTGAAACCTTTGGGGATTGATGTGGTGAAAGATGCTCAGAAAAGTTGATTTGGAGAGATGTATCCTAGCTAAACTTGTAGCAGCTCAGAGTCTACAGAAAAAGTATGCAGACCGCAAGGTAAGGAAAATGACATTTCAGGCTGGTGAACAAGTTCTTTTAAAAGTGTCACCCATAAAGGGGGTGATGAGATTCGGCAAGAAGGGCAAGCTTAGTCCTCAATATATTTGTCCATCGATTGTTCCATGTGTCTATGTTGCTGAAGTATCATTTGGACAGAGACTACATCATCAAGTGGGACTCAGTTTTGTTAGACAAAGACCTTCCGTATGAGGAGGAACCAGCTGCAATTCTTGATCATGATGTTTTTAAGCTGAGGAATAAGGAGATAAAGTCCATGAAAGTTCAATGGAAGCATCATAAGATTAAGAAAGCTACTTGGGAAACCAAGAAGGACATGCGAGACAAGTATCCCCATTTATTCAACGATTCAGGACTACTCTACTCTTGCCTTAGTCCATTTCTAGTTTTCACTTGGGGACGAGTGATGGGTAAATTGGTATCTATTGTAACGACATGTTCCCGTTGTTATGGAAAAGCAAATGGGAAGGAATTTGGGCCATAAAACTTCTTAGTAACTTGGAAATTTCTAGCATAGGCCAGACTTGGATAAAATCTGAATCAGGTGAGGTCTAGAGAAATCTGTTAATGAATAGGGAATATAATTATGAATTTGATTACATGAGTGGATATCCAAGACGTTTAGGAGCCAGTACGACTTTAAGGAATCTAATTCGGGTGAGTAGAAGACTTGAAACTGATCTTGGTGTGAAAGGGTAGTTTTAGAATGTCATGGGTTGAAGGTGTGTTGTGAAATGGGAGCTCGGAACTCAATTTCTGAGCTTCTGTTTCCGTGCAAGCCGCCGGGGCGGGGATGGTTCAGCCAGGGTAGGGCCACTTTGGCAAGTTGGGTCCCGCTGTTGCTAGATAGTCGCGACTTAAATCAGGGAAACACCCCAATTTTGTTATTTTCTTCAAAATTTCATTCTTAAGAGCTAAGGGACGACCCAGGGTGACTTCTTTAGAGTTTTCCATGATTTCTAGTGCTAAAGGTAAATATTTTACTCCCCTAATCCGTATTTCAATTCCTAGAATGTGGTATCTTGGGTAATTATCATTGTGGAGGGTTTTGGCCTGAAGTTAATAGTGGGAAAAGCCCTAGCTGAACATTAGGATCATGGATTTGGTCCTGGATTATTAAGTTTGTTATAATTTGGGTAAATTAGACCTTGTTTAATGATCCTTGCGTTAATTACTCTCTTATAGACCAAGAACAAGCTGAAAGACATCGATAAGGGAAGGATCAAGTGTCTTAGGACTATTCAGGCTTGGGTTTCAGGTAGGTGAGGGTTCAATTTCCTGTTTGTGTGATATGTTCCGGTTAATTTTTTCATTGTATGTATGTTTGTATGTGAATAGTGAAATGTGAATCAAATTTAATGAAATGATTATGTGCGAACAATTACATGCCATGAACTGTTACTCGACCATGTGACTATATCTACTATTCATTACGGTGTGTATGTGATTGTGGTTGTGCTGATTGGATTGGGTGTTACATTTTGACACATACTTTGGATCGGGTATCACGTTCCGACACAAATATGGGATCGGGTGTCACATTCCAACACATACATTAGATCAGGGGTCATGTTTTGACACACTAACAGTTTGGGTGTGGGTTCCATGAGAGGACCACTTGTGATTTAATACGTTCATATTAATTGTCATTGATATTGGGAAATTGTATGTTGCTCCTAAAATGATAACATAATTGTGCATTCGGTATATGTGTTTTAACTATGTTGGAATTGCTTGTGTATATTGTGCTTACTGGAGTAGTCGCGTGATCCTACCAGTACACTGTGGTTGTGTACTGATAATGCACTTGCTAGTTCTTTGTTCAGTACAGATCACCTTCAGGCGGCTACTGACAGACCTCAGTTAGGTGATCACTGATTGAGACCGAATTCAAGGGTGAGCAGTTCTTCTATGCTGCCATGGATCCTCTATTTTTTAGTCCATTCTTTTTGGACTAAGATTATTTAGTTAGATTTATTCTTATGTTTAGTTTCGGGGTTTCATTCCCTTTTCTTAGACTTGTTGATTAGTAGAGTTTTGGTGTGTGATTATGGAATCATTCCTTGTGTGAGGGCATTTGAACACTTTGGTTGGGCTTGAACTTACATTTGAAGCAAGTATTGTGAGCATGACATTCTTTGATATTGGTGAGTCACAACTTGAATCTTTGGGTACACATTTGATTTTTACATAAGTAAAGTGAGTCTTGTTGTGTGCATTCATGATTGAGTGTTGTGTAGCACTGTTCGAGACCTCCTTTTTGAACGGCTAAACTTGAGTTTACTTGAGGAGAAGCAAAAGTTTAAGTTGGGGGTGTTGATGATGCCACAAATTGGACTCATTTAGGGCTATATTTTGATAGAATTAGTGTCCTCAAATGCATATTTTGTCTCAATATTTGATGACAAGTCTTAAGTTTCAGGTATTTGGAATTTGAGGCAAAGCATGTACACTACTTGGCAAAAAGGAACAAGGCGGCTGAAAAGAGCAAAGAAATGAAGTCCCGAGGTTTGCCGAGCCCAGTCGGCGAGTCGCCAATGAGCCGGAGATCGCCTTTTGTTCCAATGTGTTGAGCCTTGAAGGAAAGGATCAAATCGGCAGAAAAAAGGAGCAGTCGGCGTGTCGCCGAGCAGTTTCGTGAAGCAGTACTATGTCGCCCAATAATCCAAAATACGATGATGTTGAAGGATAGAGTAAGACGACGATGAAACCTACCAAAGGGTGGATCACCGAGTTGATCGGTGATCTCGACTAACGACGCCGAATGAGCCACTGCAGCACAAATTTTTGAAAACTATAAATACTCGTTGAGAGTTGTAGCTTAATATAAGATTTTTCTTATAGAATTTTTAACATAGACTTTTGAGTTCTAAGTTTGGAGAGGGTTTTGAAGAACTTGAAGGTTCAAAGGGTTTCAACTCAGAGATTTTGGACTTGGGTCTTGTAGATTCTTCACTCTTGACTTGTTTTGAGACTTAAATCTTCATACCCATTTGAATGCAAACTCATATTGGTATAAATTTCTATATGTTTAGCATGTCTAGCTAAATCCCCAATTCTTGGGGTGTGATTTTGTGAATATGGGTTAGATTATATGTTGGGTCTTGCTTGTTGGTACTTTATTTGTTGTTTTGATTTGATTTCGTTTAGTAGTTGTGGTGGAACTTGATGAAATTGTAGTGGCAAATATGATTTCACCTTTCTGTTTTCGGCTTGCTCGAGAAAGAGGTCGTAAAACTAAGACAACTAAATTGATGGCAGGTGGGAGTGGGTCGACATGAGGTTCAGCTCGAGAGAGTGAACCCTAGTCTCATTCCCACACACTCAACTCGAGAGAGTGAGTGGGCTAAGGCAGAGGTTGTGCTTAAAAGTGGCAACTCAGTGTTTGAGAGAAATGGGGTTGATTCGGGTAAGTTGCTCGAGAGAGAATTACCCCCACTATAGTCTAACCTAGTAACAAATATTCAATGAATTTACTACCAAAAGCATGTACCCAATGATTTAGTCTATCCCGTATTTCTATCACATCTCAAGAATCCCGTCTCCATATTAGTATCTTTCTTTATTTTCACTATTTTTGCTGATTTTTCGTTCACTTGTGACAAACCCCTCCCTATTGTTAATTGACACTTGCGTCACCCTCCTTTATTTGATATGTTTACATTCAACAATGTTTTTATATATGACTAATTATAACTTCATTTACTTTTCTATTAATTTTCACCACCACTCCCTTGGGACTCGACGCCAACCCTTGGTTGGGTTATTATACTATTGCACGAATGTAGACATTTGTATTGGAAGTTGTGTGTTGATTAGGCAAACATAAAAGCTCTTCTAAACATCATTCATATTAAAACAACTTCAAAGTCCAACATAACAAGTCACAAAAGACCAAACAATACTGGAATCTAATAAAGCAAGAAACACATACCGGAAGGGAGATGAGGAGATCACTCTTGATATTATCTAGATTGTAGAGCATAATACCTATTCTTCTTTTGAGCACTCTCATCCGGACCATTAGTGGCAACTTTCTTACCCTCTCTTCTTGTGGCCTTTTCTTTTGGACAATCTTTCATCATGTGGCCACTCTCACCACAACTAAAGCAACCTTCTCTATCGGCCAAACACCTACCCTCATGCCTCTTACCGAACATAGCACAAGTGGGCCATAGGGACTCATTTCTTATGCCTTGTGGCCTAGGGGTAGACACCCTCTCAACCTTATTTTTAGGAGCATTAATTAGAAAAGCATTGTCCCAAAAACTTTTGTCGATTCCTAGAACGACCATATCAATCAGACCCATCATGAAAGGACTTATCATTATTTATCCTAGCCCTCTTTTTCTCCCTAGCCTTCTTATTCTTGAGTTTTGACTCTTCTATCGGTTGGTCAAACACCATGAGGTGTGAGATATCCACATCATCAACAAGCATTGTTTGTACAACATTCTTCTTCTACTATATCGGACACCCCCGTCATGAACCTACTCATCATATCCCTTGGATTTTCTACCAAATATGGAGCATACTTAGACAAAAGAGTGAATTTCAAGGCATACTCTTTAGCACTCATGTTACCTTGCTTAAGATGGATGAACTCTTCCATCTTAGCTTCCCTCAACTCTCAAGGAAAGAACCTATCAACAAACTGACTTAAATGTTTCCCACTCTATAGGATGCGCTTCTATCGTCCTAGCATCTTTTCATTGCTCATACCATATTTGGGAAACATCTTTCAATTCATAAGTGGCTATCTCCAATTTCTCTATTGAAGTCACCCCCATTATAGCTAACACCTTATAAACCACCTCTATGAAGGCATTCAGATCCTTTTCTACCTTGGAGCAACTAAACTCATGAGGGTTTATCCTCAAAAACTCTCTCACCCTAGAAGCAGTCATTCCCCTAATCGGGTTTTCCGAAACCACAACCTCTCTATTGGCTTGTGTCGTCAAGGCTAGAGCCAACAATTTCATAGAAGCCCTAAACTCCAAAATAGTGATATTCTCAACTGGAGGGTCATTTGGAGCTTGAGGAGGAGCTTGGTCTGGAACCTCTTGGTCCACATTGCCTTCCTCTTCTCTCCTAGAATTTGCCCTTTATTATCCATACCTTGAAAAACAACGGGCACGGATTAGAAGAAGGGCCTACGAAAGTCAAACTCTATGGCACAATTTAGAGAATCAAGAAGTGATATTTCCTAAGCATCCAATAGCCTCCTATTCATAAATGCAGTGCGCTTCACATTTATTAATAAGACTCTACTAGATGTGGTTTGAGACAAACCTAAAACCATTCTGAACCTTGTTCTCTGATTATCAAGTTTGTCACGACCCAAGGGTACACCCTAGGTGTAATATGGCATACTTGACCCCGAAGGGGTCTCATACAATCCCTTTGCAAACATAGCATCCCTTAATACTAATCATGTTAAGTACCACTTTTAGGTCCTCTTACTCTAAGTTCTTGGTTTGGAAACTAGTTCCTCTCTTTAACTTTAGAACACTATGAGGTGCTCTCTTAAGAACAGTTAAGTTCATTGTTAGGTGAACCCTAAGAGAAACTCCTTTTAGTATGTCTAAGTTCCTTCTTCATATGGACCCAAAGTGTCACGATTCGAGAGCACCCCCTAGTCGTAACACGGCGTACTCAACCCCAAAGGGGTCTTATACAAGCCTCATAGCATTCATTCATCGCATAGGTATTAGAAATAGTGCGGAATTAAAACTTTTTATTTAAAAACCATACAATCTAAAGACATTCATTTAAAACGTAAGCGGAAGTCATCTTAGAGACAATCTTTAACAGTATAGGGACACCGCTCTTTACAATAGAATTCTAAAGTAGTCTATTACATGAAAAGAAAGAAACTTCAAAAAAAGACACTTGTCCTCGAACTATGAGAACGTACCCCTTGATCTTGGAAGAATAGCAATACAAGCACTTCAATCTAGATAGAAGCAATCACTTTCCGGAACCTACACTTGTAGTAAAAACATAGAAGAATGGTTTTGCACACAAAAATGTACTGAGTATGATGACCATGCAAAAATATGCTTAAAAGGACATTTTTGGTTGAAAGTCATGCGTTATGCCATTTTAGTAAAAAGGGCATAATATAAGTAACAACCAACAGACAAGTCACATTTTCATATTTGAGCAAAATCACCCAAATACCTTTACCATTACCTTCAGCCGCCTCCACCTCAAGTAACCCTCAAGCTATACCTTGTGCAATGTATGGATAGCGTCCCATACCTCCACCCACACTAAGGTACCACCTTAAGGTCACCAAAAGTGAACTTACCATTCATCCTTTTCACCTTTACAAAATAAAGCATCTAAGAGACATAAACATTACATCAATCACCTCATCAGATTAATACAAATATGTAAGACAACTCTAAGTCATACTTGTGCAATGTGCAAGTAGCATCTCATATCACTACTCACATTAAGTACTTCTTTGGAGTCACCCTAGACATGGAAAATCCATATACAATAATTCATGACAAGGAAGTAACTCATAATACAATCCAAGTATAACATGCATCATTACTTTAGACATTCAAACCAACATTCTTTATTAGCTTCATTTTGAGGACTTTCAATCATTAGTCATTAAGACTTAGAGAACTCACTATAACCCTCTTGAAGCCTACTCGTGCCATGTATGGATAGCATTCCATAATACTACCCACACTTCATAGAACTTCTCAAGAATCTATAATGCACATCTCACATGATGGTAACAAGTTTTTAACCGACATAGACCATGAGAGCTAGATCATGGAATCCGATGTACTATCCCACATCGTAAGGGTTGGTCTACTTGCCTAAGGTAAACCAGTATTTACCTTA
>JAJOOS010006092.1:0-38370 GCA_029582725.1 Solanum chiquidenum | reverse complement strand
TAGTGATCACGCCAGTCATGCCTCTATACCTTTGGCCGGGTATATTAGGTACTCTCGATGGGGCGTGTACATTGGACTCCACATTTAGCTCATGTGGTTTTATTACCGGTTATTAGTAGCTCCCACAGTTCACTCAGATTCTATTGCATTGACCTCATTTATAGTACAATTAGTATTCAGTTTCAGCATGTTATAAATTTGGTCATTGCATTCAGTTAGCTCAGTATTCAGTATCTATATCATGTTTAGATTATGCTCTTGCTTTATTATTTGTTCAGTTATATGTTTATTTCAGCTTTATTCTATCCTGCATGCTCAGTACCTTTCAAGTACTGACGCATACTATGCGCTACATCTTCTTGTGATATAGGTTCAGGTTCTCAGCATCCAGATCACGCTTAGATCAATTCCCGATCTTCAGTTCAGCAGATTAGTAGTAGTGAGTCCTCATTCTCCGAGGACCAGAGACTTGATATCCTTACTGCTTTCAGTTTTTAGTTTCAATTTTGCTAGATCTAGTTATGGCATGTCCCAACATTTCTACTCAATTTAGAGGCTTATTACAGACATAGTTAGATTCATCTTAATATTGTGTAAATATTTTCTTTGTATTAAATTCATCAGTTTTCATTCATTTCAGATTCAGTATACGGGTATTCCCCATCATTTCAGATTTATTTATGATTATAGCTTCCGCATCAGTTTATTATCTTTATTATGCTCATGGTCATGCCAGCAGGGTTAGCTTGGGATCACTTGTGGTCCTAGGTCCCGGGTCCGCGTCTCGGGGGTAGTCTCAGGGCGTGACAAAAGGTCTCTTAATTTACTTGGTGTCTAAGATTCTTTTTTGGACTCAATTAGATTCTGATAATGGAAAGTCTTAAATTAAGAGTAAACCTCTTTCCTACAAAGTTAATTAATGCCCAAGACTCGAATCTGACACTTTTGGTTAAGGATGAATGAATACTAACTTCTACTCCACGTAAATCCTTGTTTGTAGAACTCAACAAATAAATCAAACATATAACCAAATATTAAAGAGAAAGTAGTTAATGTTGTTATTAGTACCAACACATAGTTTTGGTTCGATGTATATGGTTTAACCATCTTTAACCAGAGGTCTCGGGTTTGAGCCTTGTGTAATAAGAAAATTTTGTTAGAGAGTGTCCCTCAAAATTTGAATTAGTTAGGATTAAATAAGCTATATTAAAAACTAAGTGAAAATAATATTAATGACAATTTAATACTATCATCATATATCAAAAGGAAAACTAGTAAAAAAATATAATCTAAATTACATACAGTTGTTTCCTTCAATAACATTACCATTATCAACAAAAAATGACTATTAAATAATAGGACAGAAAAAAAACATAAAAGACGATACTTTATATGTAGAAAACACAAAATAGATAAAAAGTAAATATTTTCTCTGAGGAGATTGAGAGGTTTTTGAGTAACATGTGGAGGACTGATGAGCCTTATCGCATAAACTTTGAGATCACCCTCATATTGTTTTTAAAAAATATATAATTTCCATAAGTACAGAAAGAAAAAGTTTCTTAATTTACTAGGTGTCTGACATTCTTAGTGGAACTCAATTAGATTCGGATAATGGAATGTCCTAAATTGAGGGTAAACCTCTTTCCTACAAAGTTAATTCATGCTTAAGACTCGAACCTGGCACTCTTGGTTAAGGATGAATGAATACTAACTTCTACTCCACGCCAATCCTTGTTGATAGAACACAACAAATAAATCAAACATATAGCCAAATATTAAAGAGAAAGTAAATTAAATTATTATTAGTACCAACAAATAGTTGTGGTGAGATGTATATAGTCTATTCATCCTTAACCAGAGGTTTCGGGTTTGAGCCTTGTCTATGAAGAAAATTTTGTAAGAGAGTGTCCCTCAAAATCTGAATTACTCAGGATACAATATGCTATATTGAAAACGAAGTGAAAATAATATTAATTACAATTTAGTATTATCATAATATACCACAAGGAAAACTAGTAAAGTAATATAATCTAAATTACATACAATAGTTTCCTTCAAAAAAATTTATTATTATCAACAATAAATGAATATTAATCAATAGGAAAAGAACATACAGGACGATACTTTATATGTCGAAAAAACAAAATAGATAAAAAGTAAATGTTTTCACTAAAGAGATTGAGAGGTTATTCACTAAAATATGGAGGATTGATGAGCCTAATCTCATAAATTTTGAGATCACCCTCATATTCCTTTTGAAAAATATCAAATTTTCATAAGTACAAGAAGAAAAAGTCTCTTAATTTACTTGGTGTCTGACGTTCTTATTGGGACTCAATTAGATTCGGATAATGGAATGTGATCACTGATTCGATAGTTGAGTAATACTCATTTAGATAATATAAATTGCATGAATCCTGGTAAGAGCTGCAGCCTTGGAGTTTACCCAATCATTGTTTTAAACTCTTGAAATTGAATGGCCTTTGTTTAATTCTGTTTAACTTTTAGACTATATAATAAATCATTCTTGAAATCATGATATCACTTGTGCTTAGCTGAAAATATTGGAACAATCGAGGTTCTAATCATAAGTCCCTATGGGTACGATACCCGACTCTTTATAAGAGCCACTTTAATACTTGAACGACCATGTGCACTTGTGTGTGCGATTGGGCACAACAAGTTTTTGGCACCGCTGCCGGGGACTTTAGAATTAGGAATTATTTGATTTTTCTGATTTCCAAATTTAAAAAAAATCAAGTGTTGACAACCTGATCTTAGCAATTCCTTATTGCAGGTTTTACTGAAACTCCAAACTGGACGACGATCAAGGATTGATGGAGCCTCTAGCTGAACCGGAAAGATCCGTTCACTACCGGAGAAGGCAAAGAAGACTCACTTACCCAGTCCCTCTTGTTGCTAGTGAACCAACATCTCCAGTAGAAAGAGTTGAGCAAGAGGAACCTGTAGTAATGGCTCATATAAAGGTAAGAGACATGGAAATCCCACGTACCACCAGTGTGACATCATGCATTAAGAAACATGCAGCTCGTGGAAGCTTTGAACTGAAGCATAGTATGATGCAACTATTGCACACTAATGGGCAGTTCACTAGTCTATCGCACGAGGATCCAACATTCCACATCCAAAACTTCATCGGTATCAGTGATACTTACACTCCAACTGAAGTAAACGAGGATTATATGAGGGTCATTTTATTCCCCTTTTCTATGCTTGTGAAAGCAAAAAGATGGTTGAATTCTGAGCCTGCTAACTTTCTCACTTCTTGGAATGACCTAGCACAAAAGTTCCTCAACAGATTTTTTCCATCTGGAAAAACAACTAAGTTGAGGAGTGACATCTTAAGTTTTAGACAGAAAGCAGGAGAAAACTTGTACCAAGCTTGGGACAGGTTTAAATCGATTTTGATGAGTTGTCCACATCATCATCAATCTAATGAGACGTTGGTCCATACTCTCATTGGAGGATTGAATCCAAACACAAAAAAATTACTTTATTCAGCTGCATGTTGTCAGGCTTTGGAGAAGACATATGCTGAGTTATTCACCTTGTTGAACAGGATCTGACAGGGTAACGCCGAATGGAACGGATGAGGGGTGAAACAGGTGATACAAAAAACTGTAGGTATGCTGGAAGTAGATGGAGTTACTACTTTAATTGCACATATTGTTGCGATGCAAAACATGATGAACACCCTCTTCAATAATCTAGCATTGGAATAACAACCCACTCAGGTGAATGCAGTCCAACAACCACCAACTTGGTGTGAATTCTGCGGAGGTGGTGATCATAGTGTAGAGGTATATGGTGAAAACTGGGATTCTATGAATTTTTAGGTAATGCACAACGAGGAGGAGGCCAGCAGAACTATTGAAACTTGTACAATCCAAGCTAGCGCAACCATCCAAATTTTTCTTAGGGTGGTAATCAAAATCAGGCTCAAGGCCAAAATCAATATAGACCCCAGGGAAATGCGCAAGGGTACCAACCACAAGTCCAACATGAGCAGCCAAATAAGCAATCTAGTAACATAAGCATCGAGGAGATTCTTTAAAAGATTATGGTTGGTCATGCCTAGTTAACTGTTGAAGCAAGAAACAACCAGTTGGCTATACAGAATCTGAAGAAACAATTTGGGCAGTTTTCTAGTGCCCAAAACTCACGACCGCAAGGAGAGTTACGAGGAAACACTGATCCAAATCCCAAGCAGGTAAACGCGGTAGGTACACTCAGTGGTTTGCAAAAAGAGGAGTCAGCTCCTAAGAAAATAAAGACTGATGCTGTGAGTAAAGAGAATGAACCCAAGGACAGTGAGGTTGTTGCACAAGAAGAAAGAGTGCAACCAATAGTGTAACCACCTCTTCCATTCCCTCAAAAGTTCAACAAACAGAAGGAGGATGAATATTTTGGTAAGTTTTTCTCTCTTTTAAAACAAGTTCACATTAACTTGACATTGGTAGATGTTTTGTAGGGTATACCCAGGTATGCTAAATATGTGAAGGAGATTGTGGAAAATAAAATGAGGCTGACTGAATATGAGACAGGTGCACTTACTGAAGAGTGCAACTCTCGAAGTCAAAATAAGTTGTCCACCAAACTGAAACATCCGGGTAGCTTTACGGTTTAGATCACTATATAGGGTAGAGAATCCATGCGCGAGGATTGTGTGATCTAGGAGCCAGTATCACTTTGATGCCAACTTCGTTGTACAAAAAACTAGGGTTGGGTAGTCCTAAACCTACTACCATCATCTTATAGTTGGCTGATTGATCTGTTGCTAGGCCTGAGGGTATTATAGAGGAAGTCTTAGTGCAAGTGGGATCGTTGATATTGCCTGTAGACTTTGTGGTGATGAATTTTGAGCCAGATCCTGATGTCCCATTCATCTTAGGAAGACCTTTCTTGGCTACTAGGTGGGCTATGATAGATGTAGCAGCTCGGTAACTCACTGTGCGGGCACATGACAAATTGGAGGTGTTCGATGTGTACAAGGAATTAAAGCTACCAGCTGTTTATGAAGAGTTGTCTTTCATAATTGTGATAGATCTTGAGGCAGAGGATCGATACATTGCTTCCAAGGATCCTTTGGAGCGAGTGTTAGTAGGAGATGGTATTTATGGGGATGCTGAGGCACAAGAAATGGTGCAATTTCTTGATGTGGCACTTGTAGGTACATCCGGAGATTGTTGGGAGCCTTTAAATAGGGTGTTGGGTCCTCCACCAAAGCCCTCCATTGAAGAAGCACCCCATCTGGAGTTAAAAGCATTGCCAGCCCACCTCAGGTATGTATTTTTGGGTGAAGTTAAAATATTATCGATTATTTTGTCTACAACATTGTCTGATGCACAGGTGGAAGCAACATTAATCATCTTGAAGAAGAGAAAAGCAGCGTTGGGTTGGCAAATATCCGACATCCATGGAATTATTCATGCATTGTGCATGCATAAAATCTACATGGAGGAAAGGGAAAATGTCAAGTGCACAACATCAACAGAGACTAAATCTAGTGATGAAGGATGTGGTGAGAAAAGAGGTGATCAAGTGGTTAGATGCAGGGATTGTGTACCCCATATCGGATAGTAAATGGGTGAGTCCAGTATAATGTGTGCCCTAGAAGGGCAGAAAGACTGTGGTAACTAATGAGAAGAATGAATTGATACCCACAAGGATAGTAACTGGGTGGCGTATCTGCATAGACTACAACAAGTTAAATGATGCCACTAGAAAGGACCATTACTCGATGCCTTTTATTGATCAGATGTTGGATAGACTAGTGGGTCAGGAATATTATTGTTTCCTGGATGGCTACTCAGGGTACAATTAAATTCTTATTGAACCAGAGGACCAGGAGAAGACCACCTTCACTTGTCCGTATGGTACTTATGCGTTCAAGCTCATGCCATTCGGATTATACAATGCACCAGCGACATTTCAGAGATGCATGATGGCAATCTTTCATGATATGGTGGAGGATTTTGTTGAACTGTTCATGGATGATTTCTCGCTGTTTGGTGAGTCTTTTGAACTTTGTTTGACTAATCTTGATAGGGTTATTGCCAGGTGTGAAGAAATCATTTTGGTGTTGAACTTGGAGAAGTGTCACTTTATAATTCGAGAGGGAATTGTTTGGGGCACAAAATCTCCAAGAATGGGCTGGAAGTTGACAAAGCCAAAGTGGAGGTTATTGAGAAGTTGCCACCACCCATCACAGTGAAGGGAGTTAGAAGTTTCCTGGGATATGCTGGGTTCTACAGGAGATTCATCAAGGACTTCTCTAAGACTGCAAGACCCATTTGCAACCTATTAGAGAAAGAGATAAAGTTTGTATTTGATGATAATTGTTTATAGGAATTTGAGTTGTTAAAGAAGAAGTTGATAAAAGCTCCTATTCTAATTGCTCCACACAGGGTGCTTCCATTTGAGCTTATGTGTGATGCAGTGATATAGAGGTTGGGGCAGTGCTTGGGCAGCGAAAGGATAGGATGTTTCATTCCATATACTATGCTATCAAGACACTTGATGCAACCCAGTCAAATTATACTGTCACTGAGAAAGAGATGTTGGCATTCGTGTTTGCATTTGATAAGTTCAGGTCAGACCTGGTAGGAATCAAGGTTACAGTCTACACTGATCATGCTTCAATCCGGTACTTGTTTAATAAAAAGGATGCCAAGCGGAGGCTATTTAGGTGGATTCTGCTATTGCAAGAGTTTGATCTAGAGATAAGAGATAGGAAGGGAACTGAGAACCAAATATCTGATCATATGTCCAGATTGGAGGATTTATCTCATATGAAGAATGAGGGGCAGATTCGCGAAGAGTGTCCTAATGAGCAATTACTTGCTTTGGACCTTGCTCAAGTGCCTTAGTATGCTGACATTGTTAACTTTCTGGTGAGTGGTTAATCTCCACCTGGGGCCTCAACACATCAAAAGCAGGGATGAAGTATGATGCATGCTTCTATGTTTGGGATGAGCCCTTCTTATTCAAGTAGGGATCTGATCAAATGGTGAGAAGGTGTGTAACTGAACAGGAGGCAGCACAAGTGTTGGAGAGTTGTTACTCTTAACCATATGGTGGGAACCATGGGGGCGAACGCACTACACATAAGGTATTGCAATCTGGTTTCTTTTGGCCTACTCTTTTTTAAGATCCTGCTATGTTTGTAAAGGGTTGTGATCAGTGTCAAAGGATGGCCACCATTTCTAGAAGGCATGAGATGCCATTGAGCAATATACTGGAAATTCAAATCTTTGACGTTTGGGGGATAGACTTCATGGGACGATTCTCGTCGTCCCGTGGTAATCAATACATCTTAGTAGCAGTGGACTAAGTGTCCAAGCGGGTGGAGGTTGTTTCATCACCATCCAATGATTCAAAGGTGGTCGTGAAATTCATCATGAAGCACATCTTCACCAGGTTCGGAACTTCAAGAGCCTTGATCAGTGATGGAGGTACGCACTTTCACCCATTAGGTCCCTAGTTTTCAGTCAGTTTCTTGATTCCATGACTATGAACAGACCTAGGGTTTCTAGAAATTCAACAGATCATCATGAATTAGTTATTTAAATATTCTAAATCAGATTATCATGTTTGTACTCAGTTTATTGCATAAATTTCAGAACCCTAGCTAAGTATTTCTTTAGTTCTTGAATTACACATGCTAGGTCAGATATTTTAGTTATTCAGATATACATGCTCCAGTTTTGAACGCCACATTATCAGTATATTTCAGTATAAACCCTATTTTGAGTTTTAAACTGAGTTTTTGAGAAAGTTAAGATGAGTTTTGAGAAAGAGCTTCTAAAACATGATTAGTATGACAATCGAGTAGGTCATCAATGTATGAATAGTATGGTATCTAGATATACCATCAATGTTTATGCAGTATGACTTCCCAAGTCATCAATGATCATAGTATAATATGATTTTGAATTGTTTTCTAAGAAGGAGTTTTCAAGTATGAGTATCTACATGTCAGTATTTTGAGCTATTAAGTATTTCAGTCATAATGTATTCAGTTATACATGCCTTAGTTTATGAATGCATCATTATCAGATTGATTGTTTCATTCTCAGATTGCATGTTCATTTTTGAGCTATCCATTATATACAGAAATTCAGTCATAATGTGTTAATCACTTAATCTATTGGGAGTAGCATAATACCGAGTTGGACTAGGGTTCAGCTTACCCATATAGTCCTAAAACTATGAGCCACGTAGGTGTAAGTCCCCTCTGTGGGCAATATCAGTTAGTGATCACGCCAGTCATGCCTCTATACCTTTGGCCTAGTATATTGGGTCCTCTTGATGGGGCGTATACATTGGACTCCACATTTAGCTCATGTGGTTTTATTGTCGGTTATTAGTAGCTCCCACAGTTCACTCAGATTCTATTGCATTGACCTCATTCAGTACAGTCAGTATTCAGTTTGAGCATGTTATAAATTTGGTCATTGCATTCAATTAGCTCAGTATTCAGTATCTATATCATATTCAGATTATGCTCTTGCTTTATTATTTGTTCAGTTATATGTTTATTTCAACTTTATTCTATCATGCATGCTCAGTACCTTTCAAGTACTGACGCATACTTTGCTCTACATCTTCTCGTGATGTAGGTTCAGGTTCTAAGTATCCAGATCACGCTTAGATCGATTTTCGATCTTCAGTTCAGCATTACCAGTGGTGAGTGCTCATTCTTCGAGGACTAGTGACATGTTAATCTTTATCGCTTTTAGTCTGTAGTTTCAGTTTTGCTAGACTTATCTGGGGTCTGTCCCAACATTTCTAGTCAGTTAGAGGCTATTTTCAGACATAGTTAGATTCAGCTTAGTATTGAGTTAATATTTTCTTTGTATTAAACTCATCAGTTTTCATTCATTTCAGATTTAGTATATGGGTATTTCCCTATCATTTCAGATTTATTATGATTTAGCTTCCGCATCAGTTTATTATCTTTAGTATGCTCATGATCATGCCAGCAGGGTTAGCTTGGGATCACTTGTGGTCCTAGGTCCCGTGTCCGCGTCTCGGGGGTTGTCTCGAGGCGTAACAAAGGGCTGCAAGTGGCCAACCACGGACCTCACCTACGATCCGTGGATCACCATACGGTTCGTGGGTGGTGCCTATTGGGGGCACCTGCAACCTCTAGAATTTTCTTCATTTCTAGTTTTCTAGAATACGGGGTGTTACATTATCTCCCGCTTGGCAACATTTGTCGTCGAATGAAGACTAAACTAGGTGAATATGTAGGGAAAGAGATGCAAATTAAACCCTACCATCAAGTACTGGAAACTGAAATCTGACTAGACTAAGTTCCAAGAATATGCAATTACACTGAAAATGCAAGTATAGCTGAAGGGATATGATACTCGGACTGAAATTACGCATGAGTAACTGAAAGACTGGAGAGGAACTATTACCTTAAGATGGAATGGAATTGAAAGGAAAGAGATAAGGATACTTGACCTTCATGGTTGCTTGTGCTTCCCAAGTAGCTCCCTCTACGGACTGACTCCTCCACAAAACCTTAACTGAAGCGACTTCTTTGTTTCTCAACCTTAGAACCTGACGATCAAGAATCTCAACTAGCACATCCTCCTAAGTGAGACTATCCTTCACAGCCACACCCTCCAATGGTACTATACATACTGGATCACCCACACACTTCTTCAACAACGAAATGTGACAGACCGGATGCACTGCTGCTAGTTCTGCTAGCAACTCTAACTCATAAGCCACTTTACCAACTCTGTTCAAAATGCTGTAAAGACCTACATATCTAGGACTTAGCTTCCCTTTCTTGCCAAATTTCATCACCCCCTTCATATGTGACACTTTCAGGAAAACCCAATAATCAATTTGGAACTCCAAGTCTCTTCTTCTTACATATGCATAGGACTTCTGGCGACTCTGGGCCGTCTTAAGTCTATCTCTAATGAGCTAAACTTTTTCCATGGCATCATGAACCAAATCTGGCCCTATCAATGTTGCTTCACCTACTTCAAACCAACCAACTGGAGATCTACATCTACGCCCATATAATGCCTCATAAGGGGCCATCTGAATATTGGAATGGTAGATGTTATTATAGGCGAACTCTATAAGAGGAAGGTGATCATCCCAACTACCCATGAAGTCGATCACATAAGATCTCAACATGTCCTCTAAGGTTTGAATGGTATGTTCTGCCTGGCTATCCATCTGCGGATGAAATGATGTGTTGAGATTAACCTGAGTACCAAGACCTTTCTGAAATGACTTCCAGAAATGAGAGGTAAACTGAGGACCTCTAACTGAGATGATAGACAAAGGAACCCTATGCAACCTGACTATCTCATTAATGTAAATCTTGGCGTAGTCCTCCGCCGAATCTGTAGTCTTAACAGTAAAGAAGTGAGCGGACTTAGTAACTCTGTCTACTATCACCCAAATGGAGTCATGCTACCTGCGAGTACGAGGTAAACCTGTAATGAAGTCCATGTTTATTACTTCCCACTTCTATGTAGGAATGTTAATCTCTTGAGTCATACCTCTTGTTTTTTGATGTTCTACCTTCACCTGTTGACAATTGGGGCACTTAGCCACAAAATCTGCTATATCCCTTTTCATGCCATTCCACCAAAAGACTTCCCGTAGATCATGGTACATCTTAGTGGCGCTTGGATGGATAGAATACCTGGAATTATGGGTTTTTGTAAGGATTTGTTGTCTCAACTCACCCACCTTAGGAACACATAAATGACCCTGATAGCGAAACACACCCTCTCCCTTTGGGAGAAAACCTCAACTTTCTACCGATGAACTGCATCCTTCAGTTGAAGCAATATAGGATCACTGTCTTGTTTTTCCTTGACCTCCGCTACCAATGAAGATTCTGACCCATTTTGGACTGTCACACCACCATCTGATATGCTCATAAGGCAAACTCCCAAGCGAGCAAGTCGGTGAACATCTTTTGGTAGTTCTTTCCTTTTGTCCTCAACATGCACTACACTACCGATAGATAGTCTGCTAAGAGCATCAACTACTAAATTAGCCTTACCAAGATTTCAAAGCACATTCATATCATAGTCCTTGAGGAACTCAAGCCATCTCCTCTGGAGAAGATTCAACTCTTTCTGGGTGAACACATACTGAAGGCTCTTGTGGTCTATGAACACATCTACGTGAACACCATACAAGTAATGTCTCCAAATCTTTAAGGCAAATACTACAACTGCAAGCTCGAGGTCATGAGTCGGATAGTTCTTCTTATGCACCTTATGCTGCCTAGAAGCATAAGTTATAACCTTACCTCGCTGCATCAACACATAACCTAGGTCAACTCTGGACGCATCACAATAGATTACATAACCGTCTGAACCCTCTGGTAGAGTCAAAACAGGAGTTGTAGTCAACCTAGTTTTCAGTTCTGAGAAGCTCTTCTCACACTCGTCTGACCATTGAAATTTAACCTTTTTCTGAGTCAACTTAGTCAATGGAGAAGCTATGGATGAAAATCCTTCCACGAACCTTCTGTAATAACCCGCTAAACCCAAGAAACTTCTGATATCCATGGGAGAGGTAGGTCTTGGCCATTGTTTCACTACCTCTATTTTATGAGAATCCACTCGAATCCCTTCGCTAGACACTATATGCCCAACAAAAGCAACAGATTGCAACCAAATTTCATATTTTCTAAACTTAGCGAATATTTGGCGATCTTTGAGAGTTTATAGAACCACCCTCAAATAAGTCACATGTTCTTCCTTATTCCTAGAGTAAATGAGGATATCATCAATAAATACGATAACGAACAAGTCCAAATACTGCTTGAACACCCTGTTCATCAAATCCATGAAAGTTGTAGAAGCATTGGTTAGTCCAAACGACATAACTACAAATTCATAATGACCATATGGAGTTCTGAAGGCTGTTTTCGGAATGTCACTATCTCTGACTCTGAGATGATGATAACCATATCTAAGGTCTATTTTCAAAAAATGACTAGCACCTTGAAGTTGGTCAAACAAGTCATCAATCCTGGGGATAGGTTACTTATTCTTGATTGTGACTTTGTTCAACTGCCGATAGTCAATGCACATTATGAGGGGACCATCTTTATTTTTCACGAACAACACAAGTGCACCCCATGGGGAAATACTGGGTCTAAAGAAGCCCTTATCTAGGAGGTCTTTTAACTGCTATTTCAATTCCTTAAGCTCAGAGCCAATTTGTAAGAAGGAATAGAAATAGGTTGGGTATTGGAAGGATATCAATTCCAAAGTCAATTTCCCTTTCGGGAGGAACTCCTAGAAGATCTTCTGGAAACACTTCTGGGAATTCATTTACTATTGGAACTGACTCAAGCGTTGAGGTTTCAGAGCTTGCATCCTTAACCCGAACTAGATTGTAGAGATACCCTTTAGAGATCATCTTTCTGGCCTTAAGGTAGGAAATGAATCGACCCATAGGCACTGAGCTACTACCCTTCCATTCTAAGATTGGCTCATCTGGAAACTGAAAATGAATGATCCTAGTTCTACAATCAACTGAGGCATAACATGAATGCAACCAATCCATGCCTAGAATGATATCGAAGTCTACCATTTCTAACTCTACAAGATCTGCTAAGGTGAGTTTCTAAGAGTCTGTGACAGGGCAATATCTGTATACCCGTCTAGCTATAACTAGATCACCGACTGGAGTAGAGACTAAGAAGGGTTCTGAGAGAGTTTTTGGACTGACACTGAAGTTTACTGCTATATAAGGAGTTACAAAGGAAAGAGTAGCCCCTGGATCTAACAAAGCATAAACATGTAAGTGAAAGACTCATAACGTACCAGTAACCACATCAGGAGAATCTTCCTGATCTTGGAAAACCTGGAGAGCATACAACCTATTCTGGCATTGACCGCCACCTATACCAGATGTAGTACCCTGCTGAGTCGGGTGACTTGCTGGTGCTGGTGAAGCTGTAGATTGGGCCCTACTATTATTACCTCCCTGACCCCGTTTAGAAGAAGGACAATCCCTCAACTTGTGACCAGTCTGATCACACCCAAAACATCCATCCTTCCCTGTAAGACACTTACCCGAATGGTTCTTACCATACTTTGGACAAGTTGGGTAGGTTCTGGTAACTGAAACACTCCCCTGAGACTTAGAGCCTAATGCCCTACGTTTTTTTTTATCTATTTTAAACTTGGAGGATGAAACACTAGCTGATGAAGGTGCTGGGGTTGAAGATTTTTGCTAAAACTGCGAGCGATTTCCACCACCTAATTTCTGCTGAGAGTACTCATAGTTGCCTGTCCTAGCCTTTTTGTTGTCCTTAGCTAGTTCTCTAAGCTTATCTCCCTCAACATGCTGAGCAAAAGTCATGATCCTAGAGATGTTCATATCTTCCAGCAACATAACATTTCTGCACTCTGTTCTCACCAAGTCAAATTCACCAAATAGAAACTTACTCATCTGAGCCCTGAAATTGGCAACCATATGTGGAACATACCTAGAGAGCCTGATGAACTTAAGTCCATACTCATGGACTATCATGGAACCTTGCCTCAAATTCATGAACTCCTAAGCTTTAGCCTCTCTTAATTCCCTCGGGAAGAACCTGTCCAGGAAAGCTCTGGTAAAACATTCCCATGTCACAGGAGCTGTATTCTCACCCCTGTTGTCTTTCCACTATGTGAACCAAATGTGAGCCACATCCTTGAGATGGTAGGACGCCAACTCTACCCTATTATTTCCTGTCACTTGCATCACTCCAATGATTTTCTGGACCTCATTTATGAAGTTCTGGGGATCCTCACTAACTTACGATCCTAGAAACACAGGTGAGTTCATCTTAACAAAATCACGGACCTAAACTGCCATTGTTCCACTACTAGCATTTGCAGGAACCTGAACCTGCTGATTGTTCTAGTTGGCTACGCACTGGGCCAAGAGTTGGATTACATTTCGAAACTCTGAATTCGAAACCTCATGGTCTAGAACTGGAGGAACTGCATTAGCGTTACGGGCATTAGCATTCCTTGCGTAATCTCTATGAGGAGGCATGATCTGAAATACATAACATCGAGTTAGAAAAGAGATCATACCCACACACGATAAGAATAAAAAGAAAGTGAAGTTTTTCCTAAAACACATCGTAGCCTCCCCTCATAGGTGTGGCACACTTCACACTCATGAAAGGGACTCTACTTAATGCTGATTTTTAGACATCCTAGGACTCTTAAATCTAATGCTCGTTATCTTTGAGAGTTTGAAGAACTATTCTTGTCCCTCCCGAGGCTACCCCTTTACATAACACGAGACTTAGGATCACGAGTGACCCTAAGCTAACCCTGCTGGAATATCATAAGCACACTAAGATACTGAAATAAGATAATTCTATGCGGAAGCTTAAAACATGACAAAAAGGGAAATGATGCGAGATACCTATTCTAAATCTGAATATATAAGACGGAGTTCAATGACAGTTGAAAGATCAAACACAAACTAAATGAATCTAACTATGTCTAAATAAAAGCCTCTAACCGACTAGAGTTGCTGGGACATGCCCCCAACTAACTTCTAGCAAAACTGAAAACTGAAAGACTGAAAATAGAAAGGTAACATGTTGGCCGTCCTCAAAGAATGAGGACTCATCACTGATACTGTTGAACTGGAGATCAGGAACCTATCTATGCTTGAGCTGGATACTGAGGACCTGAACCTACATCACGAGAAGATGTAGTGTAGAGTATGCTTAGTACTTGAAAGGTACTGAGCATGCAGGATAGGATAAAGCTGAACAAAAAATATAGCCTAACAAAGAAATAAGAGCAATGATATAATCTGAACATGATGTAAATATTGAAATGTACTAAATACTGAAATGTACTGAATACTGAACTAACTGAATGCTATGACCAAGTACATGACATGCTGAGACTGAATACTGGACAGTAAATGATAACCTGGTCAATGCACTAGACTCTGACCGTGGGACCTATTATTAACCGAAATAAAACCATGAGAGCTATCCGTGGAGTCCGATGTATCACCCCATCGAGAGCACCCAATATACCTTTCCAAGGGTATAAAGGCATGATTATCATGATCACTAAATATGTTGCCCACAGAGGGGACTTATATTACGGGGGCACGTAGTTCTGGGACTATAAGGGTGACTGACCCTTAGTCTACTCGGTATTAAGCCTACTCCCAACTGATTATGTAAGTAACATATTATGACTGAATTATGTAATACTGAATAACTCAAAATACTGACATGCTAACTGAAAATGCAACATTAAAATGCTGATAATGAAACATTCTTAACTGAGGCATGTATAAATGAATAAACTGACCTGCTAGTGTAATTCATAAACTAAACGAATCTACACAACTAGGGTTCTTAGTTTCATGCAAGAAGATAAGCAACAATTCCTCAAAAACATAATAATATGATTAGGATTGATCTAAAAACTAAATCACAATAATAATCTGAAGTTCTAGAAACCCTAGGTCTAAATATGATATAAACAATCAAGAATCTGACTCAATTATAGGGACCTAATGGGTGAAAGGAACCCACTAGTGAAATCCCACATACATGGTGATGAAATTCACGGAGAAATCTTTCAATTCCAGAGCTATAATTGCAGAAAACTTGTTTTCTTGGAGAAGGCTTGGTCGACTCTTTCTCCATTTTCTCGTTCAACTTGATGAATTTTTGGGAGAATGAGTTGACTAGGGTAAGTTCTAACTAAGTTACTAGGCTAAAACCGACTAAAACGACACATTTTAGGGGTTAAACGATGTAGTTTAGGTGTCCAACGCTTAGGGAAAATACCAAATGACCCCTGACTTAAAAACCGTCAAGGCCAACCGACGGACCTGACTGACGGACCGTCAACGGACCTACGGTCCATCCTGTCAACTGTCGACTGGCTTCAGAGAGGGGATCCTGTGGGGTCTGAAACACAAACCTGGACCACGGACCGTGGTTACACCTACGATCCGCAGGTCCTGTCGTGGTTCGGGACTTCGTCAAATTTTCTGGGCTATCTGAGGAAGGGCTGCAGATGGCCAACCACGAACCCCACCTACGGTCCGTGGGTCATGCCCGTTGGTGGCACCTGCAACTTCTGGAATTTTTCTGCATTTCTGGTTTTCTAGAATACGGGGTGTTACAATTGTGAGATGAGATGACTAATATGATCTTCCTCACTCCTCAAATAAATCAGGATGTCATCAATAAACACGATAACAAACATGCCAAGATATGATTTAAACACTGTGTTCATAAGGTTTTTGAATGCTGAAGGAGCATTAATCAAACCAAAAGACATAATAAGGAACTCATAATGACAAAAACGGGTCGTGAATGCTGCCATTGGGATATCCTTTTCTTTCACTCTGAATTGATGATAGCCTGATCTGAGGTCTATCTTAGAAAAATAAGTGGCACCCTAGAGTTGATAAAATAAATCACTAATTCTCGAAAGTGGATACTTATTCTTGATAGTGACTTTGTTCAACTAACGGTAATCAATACACATCCTAAGAGAACCATCCTTCTTTCTCACAAATAAGACCGGAGCACTTTAAGGTAAGACACTAGGTTGAATGAAACCTTTAACAAGAAGATACTTCAATTGCTATTTTAACTCAGCTGGAGCCATTTTATATGGCGGAAAAGAAATAAGTCAAGTATCAGGAAAAATGTCTATACCGAAGTCAATTTCTCTCTCAGGAGGGACTCTGGGAAGATCATCTAGAAAGACCTCTGGAAACTCACTTACAACTGGAATTGACTAAATAGATGGTGTCTCAACACTAGAGTCATTAACTCGGACTAAATGATAGATGCACCCCTTAAAAACTAACTTTCTAACCTTAAGGTATGACATGAAACGACCCTTAGGCACTACCAAACTACTCCTCCACTCTAGAACATGCTCATTAGGAAACTAGAACTTTACAACTCGAGTTTTACAATCAACTGATGCATAACAAGCATGAAGCCAGTCCAAACCTAGAATAACATCAAAGTCCACCATGTCTAGCTCAACTAAGTCATCTATGGTGTCTTTGTCATTAACAAGTGTGGAAACACTAAAAGGCTCAAGAAGTCGCTCGGGAAGAATATCGAACCTCATAGCTATCTACGGAGTCACAAAAGATAGACTCGCACCTGGATCAACTAATGCATATACATCAAAAGTAAAGACTTTGATCATACCAGAGACAACATCTGGTGAATTCTTCTACTCTTATCGACTGTTGATAGCATACAAACGGTTTGCTCCTCTGCATGTCCCTGAAGTAGCTCATTTAGGTGCAACTATGTCTGACGGAGCCTTTGAAGAAGATTGGGCTCTATATGTCCTATTACCATTTCCTTGCTTGTTCTTAGGGCACTCTCTCATAAAGTGACCTGCCTGACCATACTTGAAGAACTAGTGGTGCCCTCACGATACGCTTCTGGGTGGTTTCTACCACACTTAGCACAAGTATGGGTCCAGTTGGCCCCTTGTGCCACACTACCCTAAGACTGAGTAGGTCTAGCTCTGAAGTTCTGCGAATTCTGATTCTTGAACTCATCTATGTTCTTTGGTGTAGGTGCACTAGCATATGATGGAGCAGGTCCAATTGGCTTTTGTTGAAAAGATGACCGGTTTGCATTTCTTGCCTTTTGTTGCCCGGACTCATTACCTGTTGTCTTAGCCCTCTTACTGCGAAACTCTTCTCTATCTTTGAACTTGTGTTCCTCAACCTACTGCACATGGATCATGAGCCTTGCTATGTCCATTTTCCCTATCAATATAGCAACCATACCCTCTTTGCTTGACAAGCGAGACAACCGAGATACAAATAGACTTATCCTGCTTTTCATATCTGCCACCATCTCCAAAGCATAACGAGACAGTGGAGTGAACTTGAGGCTGTACTCATGCACGCTCATGGCTTCCTGTTTCAACTTCAAAAATTCCATCTCCTTTGCCTCCCTTAGCTCGCGAGGAAAGAAATGCCCCATGAAGGCACTTTCAAACACAATCCAACTCACAATTAGTGCCCCATCAGCCCTGCTTTTTTTCCATTGGTCGTACCAAATCCTAGCAACACCCTTCAGTTGGTATGAAGATATCTACACGCTCAGCATCAACAACATGCATAACCTCAAACACCTTCTGCAGCTCCTCCACAAAGTTCTCAAAATCCTCATTGACTTTCGACCCAGTAAATTCTGAGGGATTCATCCTTAAGAACTCACAAATCTTGGATGTATGACCCACATCCTAACGAACCACCCTTTGTTGGCTAGCTTGATTTTCTACAACTTGACTCAACATCCGGATAGCATCCCGGAACTCAGCATTAGTGACCTCTCCTTAAGGGGGTTACACTTCTGGTTCATTGGGAACCCCTTGATCCTGAGGATCAACATTTATCCTTGCAGGATGACCTCAAACAACTCTTCGTGGAGGCATGATATGAAAAGATACGCGCAAGCACGAATTAGAAGGAGACTTTTATAGAGTTGAACTCCATCACACGAAAAAGAGTAAGAAGGAAGGGAAATGTTTCCTAAATGTTGTAGCCTCCTAATTATAGATGTGGCGCTCTTCACATCGATAAATAGGACTCTACATACACGACTTCATAGACACCTTAGGACTCTTGAACTCTATGCTCCCATACCAAGTTTTTCATGCCCCGAATCTACACCCTATATGTGGCCGACACTCAAGAACCATCGCTAGTCCCCAAGCGAACCCTTGGCTCGGATCAATACTTAGCAGAAGACTAACTCAAGTGAAATGGGAACCTCAAATTAAACTTAACTCATAAAGACATTATAAATGAAATAGTTTAACTCTGAAATACTCAATAACATAAATGTTCAACTCAAGTCTTTAAAATATACTATTGTCTATGATGCCTCTGATAAATCACTATGATGGGAGTCGGGACAAGACCCACAACATCCTAACAAAACAAAATCCATAATGTGAAGCCCTCCGGAAATCAAAGGGGGGCTCACCAAAACTAGTTGGAACTAGAAGTGGTATCAACAGGGCGCCTGTTGATGACCATGAAAACCTGTATCTATATCATGAAACGATGCATGCCAAATGACGTGAGTACATTAAATGGACGAGCATGTAAGGGGAAAACTGGAACATAATTATAAGCTTGAACCGATAAAAAGAAGACATACTCACCTTGTCTCAACTCAACTCAAGGATACTCAACTTAACATGAGAACAACAATAAAAGATGCAACATGCATAAAGCTTTTAAAATAATAGATAATAACTCAACATATATTTAAAAATACAATAATAAACTCTTTACTCTTATTTGGGAGATTCTCTAACCGACAACCATCACTATGAGCTATGTGATGATACCTCGTCTCGTCCACGCCGTTAGAAATGTCCAATACCTTGCCGGAGTATAGGAAATCCTCAAATAACCTATTGTTAAAATCAATAAGGAACAATCTAAAAAGTATGATCCTTTACCCATGTTGGCATACATGGTTTATAAGGATTTTGAGTTGTCTGAACTCATCCCCATATCGTGCTCAATACTACTCCCAATAATATATAACTCATGCTCATATGTTTAAAAACATAACTCTTCCTAAATTTGAGATAATTACTCAAAAGATTATCTTAAAAGAGATAATGCTCAAAAACTCCTCATGACTTCATTTAGAAATCAAGGTTCTCCTCTTATTTTAAATGTAAAAGTATTTACACTTGGGAATACTTAGTTCCCTTATATTTATTTTGAAAAAATGAAACTCAATTATCCTCATCCTCATACTCAAGTACTCAAGTCTTAAATCAAGTTTTAAGAGATTGTAAAAGACTTCTCAAAATGACTCAAAGAACTTCTCATACTTTACTCTTAATCATTACTTTAATTTGAAATGTAAATTAAGAAATGTGTTTAATATATGCATGGTCTCTCAAGGATTAATAAAGATTTTAAGTGTGGATATCAAGTAGGGAACATAGGTACGATTCGATGGAACACATATGGAAAGAAGGATGGAAGGGTAGGGAACCTGGCGACCCTGGCGCAGTGAGTGGTGCGGGGTGCCAGCCCCAAAACTACTGAACAGTAATTGGGGGGCACTGAGTGGCCCACCGTGCTAGGCCCCAAACTACTGGGCAGTAGTCCTGGCGCAGTGGTGGCGCGCTGCACCACTCCCATGCCTAGTTTTTTGACAAATTGTTCTTCTCAATTCCAAGGCCTAACTTATTTAGAATCGAATGATTTCCTTCAAAATCCTTTGGAATCCTAAACCCAACACAATTACAACGAAATCCACACAAAACCCACCAAGAAAAACACTCTTTCGCAAGACCCTCACCTCAAGAACTCAACAAAACTCTATTGTTAAAGAATGAAGCTAAAACATCATAATTTCTCAAGAACTCAAATCAACAACCTCAAGAACGAATTTTTGGATAAAAATCACATGATTGGCGTGAGGGTGACACTATGAGAATTTACATACCTCGTAAGAACTAAGTTCTTGGCGAAAATCCTCAAAGCTTGCAAGAATCTTGAACATTCTTCCTTTTCTCCTCTTGAACTTATCTCTAAAATCCCTATGCTCTTTTGGAATGACTAAAACTGTTTCCAATCAGTTTAGACCCCTAAAAGAGTGAAAAAATGTGTAGTCCTAGTGGGGTAAGGAAAAAACCAAAATACCTCTCCTTAAAAGGATGAATTGCCTTAACAAGACAGGATGCACACAAACGAGCATATCTCCTTCATTCGAACTTATAATTTAGCAGACTTGGCGACGTTGGAAAAAGGACTCGAAGACCTTCGTTTTGATACCTCATGGGACACCTAAATCATTTTGTGCTGAAATTTATGATCTGTTGAAGTTGACCCAAAACTCACAATTGAAGAGTAGCTTGTAGGAATCTCAATTTAGCTTTTTCAAAGTTTGAGGTGTTACACAGGAAAAGTAGTGGACTTTAAAAGGAAAAGCATCTTCTTAGATATGAATTACAGAGTGAATTGATGGGGAGATCAACTAGTTCTGTGACTATTGAAGAACGTCATGAACTTCACAAAATGTTTCTTGCAGACTGTGACCAATTGACGACAAAGGTTAATTTTAATTTTACCAAGTATGAATTCATGAAATGGTCTAGTAAATGGATTATTAACTTTATCCATCCTTTTTCTTTTGCAGTGTCAAAAGTGGTTAAACTTACTCGAAATTTTGAAGACAATGGAAGCTTAAAAATAGTCTTAGCCATGAAAATTTCTAACGAGATTGAATATTACAAGATTATTGATTTAGTAGCCAATCTAGGAGAAAGATCATAGTTTTGTCTGTGAAAATTCTATTTGTACTATAATGCTCTTTATTGAAATAAATTATTATTTTTTCACATAATTTCAATTCGTAGCTACATTAGTTATATATTTAAAGTCAATCAAACATAGAAAATGATCTCATGTTAAGTAAATTTATCACATACCTAAAAGACTAATAAAGATATATTTTAATTACATATTTTACTATTAAATCAAATGAATTACAAATTAAAAATTAGTCAATCTCCACAACTAATGGTGCAATAGCTAGTTCATAATTAATTTTCATGCATCTTACAAAATCAAGTCACATATTAATACTAGAACAAAGTAGTCAGGTTCATAAAAAATCATTTTAGACAAACGGTAACAATACTTGCAAATTTAGCTAACAAATTTATTAATATCTAACACACAATTGTAGGTTAAATACAAATGCAAGGAAAATTAGCAGAGTCTAATTACTTTTTCACGCTGCAAATTTATTCTAACAAAATATTTCTTATTCTTAGGATTGATATTTAGGTAAAATTTTGAATGTACCTTTTATTATTGATACAACACACAAAAGAAAAGTAAATCACAGGCTCATCTTTAAAATATATATCTTTAACCTAATTGATGTTTCCATCAATTTGATACAACAGATCATTAGACCTCTATCCAAATAATTAAAAAAAATAACGTCCTAAAAAAGATAGTTGAAAATTTATCCACGGGTAGACTTAAATAGTAGGATTATTAAAGTGATTCCTTAATTATACTCATGAGTTGTTTTAGGTCTATATATTTTAGAAAAGATAGAAACTTAATTCTCGGTCAAATATTTAATGACTCCTAACTATTAGATTATGGAATTGTAAGAAAAAAATGAAAAGACTTGGAAAGTCTCATCAAAATCTCGCACACTTGAAAACAAAAATCTGCTTGAGTCAATCATATTAAGAACATCATCATGATTTTTAAAAATAAGTACATTCATGTAAGAACTAAAAACTTAAAATATTTTTTTTCTTTATGCCTATCTTTCAATTATATTTTCTTACCCCCCCTCCCTTCATTTACTATCTTTTGATTCATGTTTTCCCTATCTAGATTAATTTTGGTTTCAAACCCTGATAATCAGTATTTATTCATAGATGAGAGTTCATTTAAATCCAAAAGGAATGATAATTATTATATGTTTGCTCTTTTAAAATTGACTTTCTTTTTTCTCTTCTTTCCGTTTTTTCCGAGTCATTAATTCATATAATAATTGAAGTATTGGATCTCATTATGGCCAACAGATGTAAAAAGATTTAATTTATTATCTTTGTCTATTTAGTTTAGATACATAAAGATTATTAGTTTTCTAAATGAAGAATTTTAATGCTTTCGTTTTGGTAATTTTGATTTTCTCAGTTAATTTTATGAAAATAAAGTATAAAGCTTGATACAAGTACGAAAACCACGAAGACTAAATATTTATTAAATGTCATCAATTTAAATATATATATGCACCATGTTCAACATTAATTCAAATGTTTTTTTACCTTTGTTTTAAGAAAAATATTAGTTTCATACTCTCTCTAATTCACAATAAGATTTCTAACCGAGTAATGTTAAAACCCTATTCTTTAACTTGATCAAGCATACCTTCTCTACTAAATGCTTGTAGGAAAGACAATTTCTTTTGGTAAATAATGAAAAGTTATTGAGGAAGCAAATGTCACAACCAAAAATTCTTTTTGTTTATTATTCGGCAGTCATTGTCACCCCCCGAGCCTACACCCCGGACGTAACTGGTTGTTGAGAACCATTGTTGGTCCCTAAGCGAACCCTAGACCTGGCTCAATACTCAACGGAAGACTTTCTCAATAATAGAAATCTCAAAACAACCTCAACTCATAAGATATCATATATAAAATAGTTTAGTCATTATACTCAAATGAACATAAGTGTTCAACTCACAGTATTTAAAACATCAACATGGGAATGAGATAAAGACACCTCAACTACTACTGTCTATGAATCCTCTAAAATAATGCATTGGAAATCGAGACAATATCCACGACATCCTTACAAAACTGTAAGATAAATGGGCAATCCTCTGGAAGCAAAGAGGCTCACCAAAGCAACTCTGGAACTGCAAGTGGTATTAATGGAGCGCCTTTTGATTACCTTGAATACATGTATTTGCATCATGAAAAGATGTTGTCACGCCTCGAGCCTACACCATGCACGTAGTTGGAACTCGAGAACCATTGTTTGTCCCCAAGCGAACCCTTGACATGACTCAATACTCAGCGGAAGACTTATTCAACATTAGATGAACTCAAAAGTAAAGGTTTTCTCAAACAGTTTCAAAATAAAAAACTCAGAATATTTTAAAGAAAACATTCAACTGGCAAAAAGAGGCAACTCAAGTCTATAAAATTAACAATTTAAAATGAAACAAACTTCTCAAAACTCTATTGTCTATGAAGCCTCTAAGTACTACGATGGATGTCGGGACAAGACCCTCGATCATCCTAAAAATCTGAAATTAAAGAAAAGCGTGGTGCCCTTCGGAAAATAAGGAGGCTCACCAATCAAATTCTAGGACTGCAAGTGGTATCAACGGAGCGCCTGTTGATGACCTTGGTTACCTGTATCTGCATCATGAAAGATGTAGGCCAAATGGCATCGGTATATGGAATGTACGAGCATGCAAAGGTAACTCTAAAGCACATACATAAGCTTGATTTGAGAGAAAGAAAGAACATACTTACCTCATCTCCACTCAACTCAACTCAAAGATACTCAAGGATACTCAAAGTACTCAACTAAGAAAATACTCAACTCAGTTCAAGAATACTCAACTCATTATAAAGCAACAATAAAAGATGTAGTATGAAGAAAGCTTTAAAACTGTAAATAACAACTCGAAGTATTTCAAAATACAATAATAACTCTTTACTCTTATTTGGGAGATTCTCTAACCGACAACCATCACTATGAGCTATGTGATGATACAACATCTCTCCCACACTATCAGAACTGTCCTATACCTTGTCGGAGTATAGGACATTCTCAACTAAGTGGATCCACTAATCTATGCTTAAAAGAAATAAGGAATCATCTAAAAAGTATGACTCTTTATCCATGTTGGTATACATGATTTATGAGGACTCTGAGTTGTCTAAACTCGTCCCCATATCAGTGCCCATTACTACTCCCAATAATATAACTCATGATCATATGTTTTAAAACATTTCCTCATCCTAAACTTTGAGATTATTACTAAAAATAATTCTCTTCAAAGAGATAATGCTCAAAACTCATCATAAACTCATTTGGAAATCAAGGTTTCCTCTCATTTTAAATGTAAAAGCATTTACTCTTGGAAATACTTAGTTCCCTTATTCATATTGAAGACATGAACTCATCTATAATCATCCTCATACTCAAGTATTCAAGTCTTAAAACAAGTTTTAAAAGATTGTAAAAGACTTCTCAAAATAACTCAAAGAACTTCCTCAAACTTTATGCTTTAACTCTATCTTGAATTTGAATTATGAATTCAAGAGTTCTGACGTGGATATGCATGATATCTCAAGGATTAATGAAGATTTTAAGTGTGGATATCAAGTCGAAAACATAGGTACGATTTGAGGGAACTCACATGAAAAGAAGGTCGGAATGGTAGGGGACCTAGCGATCCTGACACACTGAGTGCCAACCCCAAAATTATTGTACAGTAGTCAGGGTGCACAGAGTGGAGCGGGGTGCCAGGTACCAAACTACATACCAGTAGTTTGGGCGCTATGGATGGCGCGATGCAACATGCTCCTGCCCAGAAACCCGATGAATTTTCTTGTTCTTTTTCAATCCCTAATTCATTTAGAATCGGATGATTTTCCCCGAACTCTTTTGGATTCTTAAATCCAACATAATTACAATGAAATACACTCAAAATTTACTCAAGAACAATACTTAAACAGAAGATCCTTGTCTCAAGAACTCAACAAAGCCTCATGTTAAAGAATGAAGAACAAAACTTCATGAAACTCATCAAGAACTCAAAGTACTCAATCTCATGGATGGAATTCGATAAAGAAACTCATGATTGGTGTGATGGTGAAAAAAACAATCACTATGAAAGCTTACATACCTTGTTAGGATTAAATCCTTGGTGAAACCCCTCAGCGATCGCAAGAATCTTGAACTAACGCTTAAACTTCTCCTTTTTCTCCTCTTGAACTTCTCTCTAAAACCTTAAGCGTGTTTAGGAATTGTGAAAACTGATATCATTAAGTTTAGAACCCTAAAATATTACTAAAAACAAATTAGTTGAGTGGGGTATGGAAAAGACCAAAATACCCCTCCGTAATTCAGATGAATTTCCTTAACTGGATAGGCTGAATTTAAACGGGCATATATCTCTCATACGAACTTAAAATTTAGCAAATTTGGTGGTGTTGGAAAGAGACTCAAAGATCTTTAATTTTATATCTCATGGTCTAGCTAACACATACTGTGCTGAAAGTTATGGTCATCTGAAATTGATCCAAAACTCACAATTTAAGGCTAACTTGCCCAATGCTCAATTTAGCTATTTCTAGTTTAGCTCTTTCTATATCCAAGGTGTTACAGATGCAGGCCAAATGGCGTCAGTACATTGAATGTACGAGCATGTAAGGGGAACTCTAAAGCACAGACATAAGCTTGAATTGACAAAAAGGAAGAACATACTCAACTCAACTCAATATTACTCAACTCAACTCAATATTACTCAACTCAATATAAAGCAACAATAAAAGATTGCAATATAAATAAATATTTTAAAATAATAGATAATAACTGAATGTATTTAAAATTACAATAATAACTCTTTACTCTTATTTGGGAGATTCTCTAACCGACAACCATAACTATGAGCTACGTGATGATACACTGTCTCGCCCACACTCCCATAACTGTCCTTTACCTTGCCAGAGTATAGGACATCATCAACTATGTGGATCCACTAAGCTATGCTTAAAAGCTATAAGGAATTATCTAAAAAGTATGAACCTTTACCCATGTTGGCATACATGGTTTATGAGGGCTTTGAGTTAACTGAACTCGTCCCTATGTCGGTGCTCAATACAACTCCCAATAATATAACTCATGCTCATATGTTAAAAAAATTCCTCATACTCAAACTTTGTGATAAATACTCAAAAGATTCTCTTACAAGAGATGGTGCTCAAAAACTCTTCATGAACTCATTTGGAAATCAAGGTTTCCCTTCGTTTTAAACGTAAAGACATTTACTCTTAGGAATACTTAGTTCTCTTATATTCATTTTGAAAACATGAACTCAACTCTCCTCATCCTCATACTCAAGTACTCAAGTCTTAAAACAAGTTTTAAAAGATTGTAAAGGACTTGTCAAAATCACTCAAAGAACTTCCTCAACTGTACTCTTAACTTTATCTTGAATTATAATTGTGAATTCAAGAGTTATGATTCATGATATATAGGATCTCTTGATGATTTAATGTAGTTTGGATAGTAAAAATTAGGAAGAGAGCAAATATACATTTTAAAAGGACTCAGACCGAACGAAGGACGGAAGAAGAACGGGGGAAGGCGACACTGACACATTTCTGGTGTAGGGTGCCAGCTCCTAAACTACAGAGCACGATTTCTGGTGCACTGTAGGCATGACGCGCCATCCCCCCCGGCGCATCTGTGGTGCGTCGTGCCACCCCTCATCCCAGAATATTCTAACGAATTTTTCTTCTCGATTCTTGCACCTAATTCACCTAGAATAAATGGATTTCTTCCAAACTTCCTTAGATTCGTAAACCCAACATAAGTAAACAAATTACTACTCATATTTCCTGAAGAACAACCCTCAAACTCATAACTCTCACCTCAAGAAATCATTAAACTCCAATAATAAAGATTGAAGAACGAAACCTCAAGAAAACTCATCAAGAAACTCAATATATGAAATCTTATGAATGAATTCGATGGGAAACTCATGATTGGCACTATGAAAACTTACATATCTCGAAAGGATCAAATCCTTGGTGAAATTCCTTAAAGCTCACAAGAAATCTTGAACGCTTGAAGCTTTTCTCCCTTTTCTCCTCTTGAACTTAGCCCTAGCCTTTCAAACATTTTTAGACTTAAGGTAAACTGGCTTTAATCAGCTTTGAACCCTAATTGAGTGAACAAAGGTGTAGGCCTAATAGGGTAAGGGAAAGACCAAAATACCCCTCCTTAATTTGGATGAATTCCTTAAGTGGACAGGTTGTACTCAAACGGGAATATCTCCCTCATCCGAACTGAAAATTTGACAAACATGACGGCTTTGGAAAGAGGACTCAAAGATCGTTCCTTAGATACCTTATGGGACACCTAACTTATCTTGTACTGAAAGTTATGGTCATTTGAAGTTGACCCAAAACTCACAATGGAAGACTTACTTGAAAATTCTCACTTTAGCTCTTTGTAGATTAGCTCTTTCTAAAATTAGCTCTTTCTAAGACCAAGGTGTTACAATATCTCCCTCTTGGGATCATTCATCCTCGAACGAGATTATTATAGGTATGATAGAGGGTGGAAACATCTACACCCAACATGCAATTTATATAACTAAGCATATCAACTTAAGAGTACTAAGAAAATAATTAGTACCTTGGTTTGGAAATTCTCCAGAAGCAAAGATATGTGGTATCTCTTTTTCATATCCTCCTCAGCCTCCTAAGTAGCTTCCTCAATGAGCTGATTCCTCCATAAGACCTTGACTGATGCAACCTCTTTGGTTCTCAACTTGTAAACATGACGATCTAGAATTTGAACGGGAATCTCCTCATAAGATAGGTTTTATCCAATACCACTATTCTCTGTAGGTATAATAAGCGAAGGATCGCCCATACACTTCTTCAACATAGAAATGTGAAACACCGAATGGACTGCTGCTAACTCTGGCGGTAGCTCTAACTCATAAGCTACGTTGCCGATCCTCTTGGATATCCTGTAAGGACAAATATACCGGGGACTGAGCTTCTCCTTCTTACCAAATCTCATACCCTTCATTGGTGACACCTTCAAGTAAACCCAATCATCCACCTTAAAATTTAAGTATCTTCTCCTAACATTCGTATAGGATTTCTAACGACTCTGCGTTGTTTTCAACCCTTCTTGAATGATCTTCACTTTTTCCATATCTTGATAAACCACGTATGGTGCTATCAACCCAACTTCACCAACCTCAAACCATCCAATAGGAGATCTACATCTCCTCCCATAAAGAGCCTCATAAGGAGTCATCTGGATGCTAGAGTGATAGTTATTGTTGTAAGCAAACTCTATAAGAGGTAAATGATCATCGCAATTACACTTGAAATCGATCACACAAGCCCTCAACATATCCTATAAAGTTTGAATCATGCACTCTG
The DNA here is from genome assembly GCA_029582725.1 of Solanum chiquidenum. NCBI lineage: Eukaryota > Viridiplantae > Streptophyta > Magnoliopsida > Solanales > Solanaceae > Solanum > Solanum chiquidenum. Next base: position 9,595 of record JAJOOS010006092.1, on the reverse strand, counting down.
CTTGACCTTAGTCTAAGGATGGAAAGCAGTACTCAAATTTACCTTCTAACCCAAACCTTTCTGGAAAGACTTCAAAAATTGTGCGGTGAATTGTGCACCTCTATCTGAAATGATAGACACAGGAACTCCATGAAGTCTGACTACCTCTTGAATATACAACCTAGCATAATCTTCTGTTGAATATGTAGTCTTTACTGGTAATAAATAGGTTGATTTAGTCATCCGATCTACAATCACCCAAATCGAATCATGTTGTTTGCAAGACCGCGACAAACCAGTAATGAAATCCATATTGATCATCTCCCACTTCCATTCCAGAATATTTATATTCTGAGCCATACCACCAGGTCTTTGGTGATCTACCTTAACTTGTTGACAATTTGAGTACTTAGCAATGAACTCTACAATACACTTCTTCATAGTACTCTACCAATAGACTTCCCTCATGTCACGATACATCTTTGTGGAACCAGGATGGATCGAATATCTGGAGCTATGATCTTCTTCCTTGATCCTCTCTTGAAGTTCATCCAGCCTAGGTACACACAATATACCTTGATACCTCAATACACAGTCTCCCCCTTGTTCAAAAGCCATCACTTTGTGCTTATGAACATCTGTCTTCAATTCAAGAAAAACATGGTTTTGGTCTTATTTCTCCTTCACTTCAAACACTAGTGATGATTTAACCCCATTCATCACCACTACTCCGCCTTCATTGGAATCCAACAACCGGACTCCCAATCGTGCAAGTCTATCCACATCTTTGACGAATTCTTTCTTGCCTTCCTCAACATGGGCTGTACTACCCATAAAGAATATTCTCAAGGCATCAACATTAACGTTAGCCTTACCTGGGTGATAGAGAATACTCATGTCATAATCCTTGAGTAACTCTAACCACCTCCTATGTCTGAGATTAAGCTCTTTCTAACTGAATACATACTGAAGACTTGTGGTCGCTGAACACATCTACATGAACAATATAGAGATAGTGACACCATATTTTCAAATACTACTGCTGCCAATTAGAGATCATGAGTCGAGTAATTTCTCTCGTGAATCTTAAGCTGTCTGGAGGCATAATCTATAACTTTGTCATTCTACATCAATACACAACCAAGTCTAACTCTGGACGCATCATAATACATAATAAAACCTTGAGTACCTTCTGGTAGGGTCAACCATGGGCATTAGTTAACCGAGTTTTCAGTTCCTGAAAGCTCTTCTCATAAGCTTCAGACCATTGAAACTTTATTGTGTTCTGATTCAACTTTGTCAACGAGGATGAAATAGACGAAAACCCCTTGACAAACCTCCTATAGTAATTAGCCAATCCCAAGAAACTTCTTATATCAATCAAAGATGTGGGTCTAGGTTAGTTCTACACTGCCTCAATCTTCTGTGTGTCAACTTGTATCCCTTCACCAGATAAAATGTGGCCTAAGAATGCCACATACTCAAGCTAAAAATCACACTTAGAAAATTTGGCATACAACTCCTTATCCTTGAGAGTTTGAAGAACTACTCTGAGATGACTGCATGATCGTCCTTATTCCTCGAATAAATCAGTATATCATCAATAAGTACGATAACAAAAATGTCAAGATAAGGCTTAAACACTCTATTCATGAGGTCCATGAATGCTGTAGGAGCATAGTCAAGCCAAAAGACGTAACAAGAAACTCATAATGACCATAACCGATCCTGAACGTTGTCTTAGGGATGTCACTTTCTCTTACTCTCAACTAATCATAGCCAGATCTGAGGTCTATCTTAGAAAAATAAGTGGCACCCTAAAGTTGATCGAAAAGATCATCAATTCTCGAAAGAGGATACTTATTCTTTATAGTAACCTTGTTCAATTGGTGGTATTCAATACACATCCTAAGTGAACCATCTTTCTTCCTCACAAATAACACCGGAGTGCCCCAAGGTCAGACACTAGGTCGAATGAAAACCTTATCAAGAAGATCTTTCATCTGCATTTTTAACTCTTTCAGCTCATCTAAAGCCATTCTATATGGTGGAATAGAGATAGGTCGAGTATCAGGAAGAATATCTATACCAAAGTCTATTTCTCTTTCAAGAGGGACTTCGAGAAGATCATATTAAAAGACCTCTGGAAACTCACTCACAAATGGAACTGACTTAATAGGTGGTGTCACAACACTAGATTCATTAACTCGGATTAAGTGATAGATGCACCCCTTGGAAACTAACTTTTTGGCCTTAAGGTATGAAATAAAACGACCCTTAGCACTGCGCTACTCCTCCACTCTATAACAGGCTCATTAGGAAACTGGAACTTAACTACTAGATTCCTACAATCAACTAAGGCATAACAAGCATGAAGTCAACCCATACCTAGAATAACATCAATGTAACACCCCTGAATTTTTTTGAGCTTACACTTGCACTATCCTTCGTTGTGAGTAGGATTTTACCGAGGAATTTAAAATTTTCTTGAGTGTTAAGGTCACTAGATGTAGCACCTTGTGTTCCAAAAGGAAATAAAGAGAATTCATTCAAGTCATTCCTTCGTCCTTTTAAGTTTTGGGTCAGCTTCAAACAACCATAACTCTTAGTATCAAATGAAAGGTCTTGGAGTCCTCTTTCCAATGCCACCGAGTTTGCTAATTTTTGAGTTTGTATGAGGGAGATATGCCCTTTTTAAGTCACGCTGTCCATGTAAAGAAAGTTACCCGAAAATAGGAGGGATATTTTAGTCTTTTCCTGACCCCCCACTTATTCTAAACGTGAATTTCACCCAATTAAGGGTCTAAACTGATTAGAATTAGTTTCATTCATCCCCAAAAGCGTTTAGGATTTTAGAGAGAGGATTCAAGAGGATTAAAAGTTCAAAGTTTCAAGCGTTCGTTGAAGAAATTCAAGATTTTGCCAAGAACCTAGTTCTTTGAGGTATGTAAGCTTCCATAGTGTAGGGTTCGTTCACCCACACGCCAATCATGAGTTTCTTGTGCGAATCTATCCATAAATATTGAGTAATTTAATTTCTTGATGAGTTCTTAATAAGTGTTCTTGAAGTTTCCTTCTCGATTAAGTTTTGATGTAAGATCCTACTTGGGTCAACTTCAAACGACCCGATCTCTTAGAATATAAAGAGTTACGTGGGCCATAACCTATCAAATTAAGGGTTTTTGAATATACTTTCCAACGCCATCAATTTCACGTCAATCCAATTTCTGTGTAAGAAGTAATGACTATTTTAGTAAACTGATACAGTGCTGTTACGAATTAGTCGACGGGAAAACATTAAAAAGGGTCATTTTTATTTTTTTACCTCCAATAAGACCCTAAACTATTTTCTTGACAAATAAAAGGCTCAAAATAATCAGATTTTCATCTTTTATTCCATCATTCTCTTCTCTCTCAAACCCTAGGGCAAAACCCTAAGGAAAAATCAAAGTAGAAGACTCCATTCAAGATTCTTTCAATATTTTTCAAGAATCTTCTTCAAGCTAAGTCTTTCTCAAAGAATTCCATTCTTTTCAAATCAAATTCCTTCATACAATTATGAATCTCTAATGAAAATCATAATTCTTTTCCATAGAGATTTCAAGAAACTAATTCAAGAATCTCAAGAAAGGTTTTCTTGATCGTTTACCTTCAAGCTAGGGTTTCAAGGCTTCTAATCAAGTTCTTCTTCAAGATTCTTCTAAAACCTTGTTCATCCAGGTATGTAGGGTTATCATAGTGTTGGACCAGTTCGTCCTCACGCCCTACATCTACTTTCAAATCAGTAAAAGAGAAATCTAGGATTCTATCCCTAGATTTGAGTATTATTGAGACAAGTTGATTTTTAGTTCTTGAGTTCATGTTTATTTTAAAAAGATTATTCCTAATTATTGAGTTTCTATATTTTTTTGAGATCCTTGAGTTGATTTTTTCAGGTCTATAATTCAGCATGAACCCTATTTTGAGTTATAAATCTTGAGAAGTTTTTCAAAGCCAACATTTGAGTTTTAAACTGACTTTTGAGAAAATAAATATTAGAATGAGAAGAGTCGTATATACGAGTTCCACATTGTTATGTAGACCCTCGAGTCGAGTCGTTCATGCCTATAATTCCACATGAACTTCATAATTTGAACATCTTTTAGAGTAGTAGTATCTTCAAGTTCTAAGTCTTGAGTATTGAGTTCCTAATCCCTTTTGAGATTTTATTCCTAATCATGGGACTATTACATATTACCCATGGAGTCCATGAGGTGAGTTGTTCTTGCCCATAATTCCACATGAACCCTATGAGTTAAAAATTCTTGAGAGGAGTAGTATCAATGAAGTTCTTGAGTTTCGAGTATTGAATTCTATCTATGGTTATTTAAAACCATGAATTGAGTCGTTCACGTCCATAATTTGGCATGAACCCTATTTTAAGAAATCTTTTTTTACAAATTGTTTTAAAACTTGGTCAAATGACTTGAGCATTGAGTTTGAGAAAGAGTAGAGCCGAGTTCATGTTTCTTTTCAAAAGATTATACGGGAACTAAGTATTTCCAAAGAATAAATGTTTTCACATTTAAACAAGAGAGGATACACCGAATTCCAAAAGAGGTTTTGGGCTAGTTTTTAAGTAATAATATCAAACCACATAAAGAGTTATGTTTTTTTAAACATATGAGATAGTTACATTTTGGTAGTAGTATTGATCACCGATATGGGGACGTGTTTGAGTTCAAATAATTCGAAGTCTCCACAAACCATTTAGCCAATTTGGGTAGAAAAGGTTATACTTTTTAAATGATTCCTTAATGCTTTTACCATAAACTAGTGGATCCACTTAGTGAGTAGGTTCTGTTTTATTTAAAACGATGGGTTTAGAGAGTCGCCACTCAATTTTTAAAGTAAAATTAACAAAACTATTTTTTCAAAAGATTAAACAAAAATCAATTAAAAATATTAAAGGAGTTTTGGGTTTCATATTAGCATTTCGAGAAAGGTTTGAAAGTACCCGAAATGCCCGCAACATGCGGTTATCCGATAATTAACTATTTGGATAATTATTTAAAAGAGGCATGCTTAAACAAGTTTGGGAAATTCATAACTTAAAACTTAAAATTATTTTAAGGGGAAGGAAAATAATATAATGGATTAATTAAGTAAAATATTTCAAAATAATTCAAGTGATAAAATAAGTAAAATTATTTTTTCTTTAGGAAATCTCGAAATGACTATCTTTTGGGGGAATCGAATTAGGACAACCTTAAATTGAGTAGCAAATAAACAGTTAAACAAATACAAAACAAATAAAATAAAGAGAGAGAGAGAGAGAGAGTGTGTGTGTGTTTTTGGGCCCAAGTCTGGTTTTCTGTCCGCCTGGGCCAGTACTTGGGCATAATTTCATTTTGGGCCTTTTAGCCCATTTGCACCTGTCGTAGACTATCATAAAAATTGAATTTTCTTTTGGGCTTTAGGTCCAATTTCACCTGTCCTAAAATCTAACAAATAATACTAAAAATAAATGAGCCTTTGGTGCAATTACAATGCAACACAAAACTGAAATTTAGAAGGGCTTTTGGCCCTCTTTCTGCTGTATCACACTGTATACAACATGTATACAACTCTTGGTCTCGCTCTAAACACTTGTATTTCAGCTTTTGAGGATCTGTTCTTTGGTTTTTTACTCGAAAAAAAAAAGATTGAACCTCCTTGGCTCAACATGAAATGCACGGGAGAAAAATGAAGGAGTCCGGTGTACTCAACTCTTTCTGGGCAGCGGAATGGAGACCAAACGAGCAAGTGACGACTTCCGATTTCCAATACAGAACTTCAACGGAAAGCTTTGGTGAAAGTTTCAAAGGAAAGCACATGATTCAAAAATCGGAACCTTGACTATATTAATGGATTTCTTTTGTGAAAATATGCTTATGTATTTCTGTCCAGTATCCACAATTTCTCCTTAACTTTTCCCACCACTAACAATGAAGATAAAATGAGATTTATATAGAAGGAGATTAGGGCTGATTTAGGAGGGAAAATGGATGAATTAAAATGGACTTTTTGAATTCGAAATTTGAATTCCTTAAGAGATAAGGTTGCTAATGAATTTGTACGAATCTTGTACAATTTTCAACGGAAACAAGAGGAGAGACGTCCGATTCGAGGAGCAAGGATGAACTTGCAAGGAGATTGATACCCCTAGATGATTCTCAAAGATTTGCGTATGGAGGGAGACACGCTGCGATGCTGGACTCGGGTCGCTGGATTTCGTGATGGGTTGTTGCTCGCGATTGGACTGACTCGCAATTTTGGGTCGGTTTCTCGCTGGGTTTGTTGCGTTGTTCGCGAAGAAGAAGAAAACCCATATAGGGGTGGAACGGTCTGTTTTGTAGTGGGTTTGTACGTATTGTTGTTGGTATTGAATGGGCTTGGGTATTGCTGAAAGTTGGGCTGTTGAAGGGTTATCTTGGCTGCTGGAAATTGCTGAATGAATGGCCCAACTTGGTTTCTTAAATTGAGTTGAAGGCATGGAAGGAAGTAGTAAGAATTGCTATTAAGAAAATGACTATATGAATTTCAATTGTAGTCATTTAGAGTTAACAATTTAGCCAAATTGAGTTTAGTTGGTCACTTGGCTCAACTAAATAAGATGAATTAATATTAATTAAATAAAGAGCTTCTTAATCTTAACGAAATAAAAAAATTGACTTAATTATAAACTAATTAATTCTTAAATGCAAACTATTACATAACTAAACTAATTAGTAAAATATTTAAATAAAACAAAATATTTTTTTTAGATGACTTTCAAATATTTATAAAATATACTAATTATATATATGATTATGTAAAACATATATATTACTTAAAAATCATAGAAATAACAAAAATAAATTAAAAGTAACTTGAAAAAATATTTTGAACTTTATAAAAACTATTTATTTTAAATTGTTTGGAATTTAAGAAGCTCGATGATTAATTTATACTGTGGAGGTCCAAAATTGGGTGTCAACAGGTTCTATACCCCGACAAAGTATAGGACGGCCCTGTCATCGTGCGGTAAGATATTGTATCATCACATAGCTCATAGTGATCGTTGTCAGTTAGAGAAACTCCTATAGAGATATTTTTTATTCTTATATACACATAGTTTACTTTGTATTTTCATATACAAGCATATTTTATCTTGTATCCTTGCATACAAACTGAGTTACTATTGCATTTTTCAATACATTGAGTTGCTTTCTACTGTTTTATAAGCTTTCCATATATTGCATCTGTATTGTTGCTTTATATTGAGTTGAGTATCCAGAGTTGTGTATCAAAAGTTGAGTACTTAGAGTCGAGTGTCTTATTATTGATGTCGAGCCTTATTTTACTGAGTTGAATATCTTATCATTGAGTTGAGTTGAGTTGAGAAGAGGTAAGTATGTTTCTATTCCACCAGTTCAAGCTTATCTTTATGCTTTAAAATTCCTCTTACATGCTCGTACATTCCATGTATTGAGCCATTTGGCCCGCATCATTTCATGATGCAGATATAGGTACTCAGGATCACCATCAGGCATTTCATTGATACCACATGCAGTTCGAGTTAGCTATGGTGAGCCTCCTTGCTTCCAGAGGGTTCCACTTGTAATTTCAGTTATATTAGTTGGTAGGATGTCGTGGGTCTTGTCCCGACTTCCAACTTTGTCAGTTAGAGGCTTCAAAGATGAGGGTGGTTTAAAAGCAAAGTCAGCTCTTTATCAATGAGTTACTCTTAGCAAAATCTTGAGGAAGTCACGAGACTCCAGAGGGGCTTGAGAGAAGCCCAGGAGTGAGTTAAGGGTTGAGTTTGAGAAAATGCACTCATATTCATATGTATCGTGCATTTGAGCTAAAAATGAGTTGTACTCTCTTCTGTAAGCCCTATTTCAGTTGCGATCCTTATGAGGAAGTATGTTTAGTGCTTGGAGTAGTATTTTCATCCCAAAAAGATAGTAGTAATTACAAGATTATGAGCAGTAGTAATGAAAGAACCCAGAGTTAGAGAAAAGTATACAGAGGTTAAGTGATCGAAGAAAGAGAGATGGTGTTTTGATGAGCTACGTTACTATAGTCATGCACTTAGTAAGTTACTAATGAAGAGTTTCCCCTTATGGGTAGACTAAGAAGTCATAAGTTGTGAAGATTTCATCATAGGAGGTAGAGTGTGTTGTATCTAGAAAAGAGTTGTGATGAAGTGCCATTGTGTAGGTACTGACCAAGTGTAAGTGTCACTCCCCGAGGCTACCCCCGGACGCGGACACGGAACCTAGGATCACAAGTGACCCCAAGCTAACCCTGCTGGCATAATCATGAGCATACTAAAGATAACTGAATAATAAAAACTGAATGCGGAAGCTTAAAACATTAACTGAACTTAAATGATGGGGAATACCCACATACTAAATCTGAATATTAAAATTTGGGAGTTTTAATACAAAAGAGATATCAAACTCAAATACTAAGCTGAATCTAACTATGTCTGAAAATAGCCTCTAACTAACTAGAAGTGCTGGGACATTCCCCAGCTAAGTCTAGCAAAATTGAAACTAAAAGACTGAAATAATGAAAAGATAACATGACGTTGTCCTCGAAAAATGAGGACTCACCACTGATACTGCTGAACTGGAGATTAGAAATTGATCTAAACGTGATCTGGATACTGAGAACCTGAACCTACATCATGAGAAGATGTAGCGCAGAGTATGCGTCATTACTTGAAAGATACTGAGCATGCAGGATAGAGTAAAGCTGAATAAGACATATAACTGAACAAGAAATAAAGCAAGTATAATATTCATAAGATGAGATACATAATCTGAACTAACTGAAGGCAATGACCAATTTATAACATGTTGACTGAATACTGAATGAACTGTAAATATGGTCAATGCAATGAGTCTGACTGAACTGTGGGGGCTACTAATAATCGACAATAAAACCACATGAGCTAAATGTGGAGTCCGATGTATACGTCCCATTGAGAGGACCCAATATACCCGACCAAAATCTGCTATATCTCTTTTCATACCATTCCACCAATAGACTTCCCGCAGATCGCGGTACATCTTAGTGGCACCTGGATGAATAGAATATCTGGAGTTATGGGCCTCTGCAAGAATATGCTTTCTCAATTCACCCACATTAGGAACACACAATCTACCCTGATAGCGAAGTACACCATCTCCCCTTTGGGAGAAAACCTCCACTCTTTGATTGTGTACTGCACCCTTAAGTTCAAACAAGATTGGATCATTGTCTTGCTTTTCCTTAACTTCCACTACCAAAGAAGATTCTGCCCCATTCTGAACTGTTACACCACCATCTGATATGCTCATAAGACGAACTCCTAGGCGAGCAAGTCTGTGAACATCCTTTTCTATCTCTCTTCTTTCTTCCTCAACATGTGCTACACTACCCATGGATAATCTGCTAAGAGCTTCTGCTACTATGTTCGCCTTACCCGGATGGTAATGCACGCTCATATCATAATCTTTAAGGAACTCAAGCCACCTTCTCTGGCGAAGATTTAGCTCTTTCTGGGTGAATACATACTGGAGGCTCTTATGGTCTGTGAACACATCTACATGAACACCATACAAGT
>JAJOOS010006091.1:0-47871 GCA_029582725.1 Solanum chiquidenum | reverse complement strand
CAATCTTAGAAGATCACATCTAAGCCCTCAATTTCCTCTTTCATGGCATAAAACTAAACTATATCAATTTCACCCTAAAATCCTAGGTTAATCATGAATACATATAGAATTATACTAAAACCATGTAATTAAATCATAAACAATCATAATCAACCATCAACCACTCAATTGGACCAACACACAACAATACCCAAAATATAGGAAAAAACCCTAACTAAAATTGGGGTTCATCTTCACAATTGGGGAACATGGGGGTCATCAATCTTAGAAGATCACATCTAAGCCCTCAATTTCCTCTTTCATGGCATAAAACTAAACTATATCAATTTCACCCTAAAATCCTAGGTTAATCATGAATACATATAGAATTATACTAAAACCATGTAATTAAATCATAAACAATCATAATCAACCATCAACCACTCAATTGGACCAACACACAACAATACCCAAAATATAGGAAAAAACCCTAACTAAAATTGGGGTTCATCTTCACAATTGGGGAACATGGGGGTCATCAATCTTAGAAGATCACATCTAAGCCCTCAATTTCCTCTTTCATGGCATAAAACTAAACTATATCAATTTCACCCTAAAATCCTAGGTTAATCATGAACACATGTAGAATTATACTAAAACCATGTAATTAAATCATAAACAATCAAAATCAACCATCGTCCACCTAATTGGACCAACACACAACAATACCCAAAATATACGAAAAAACCCTAACTAAAATTGGGGTTCATCTTCACAATTGGGGGAAACATGGGGGATTCGTGGATGAAAGGAGTCCATGAATGTATAAGCCCTCATACCTCCTTGTACTTCTTCTTCTTGAGAGAGAAGTTCTTGGAGGGAATTGGGTTTATTTTGGGGATTTAGAAATAATGAGTAGGATCAATGAATCTAGGAGTATAAAGTCTTTATATAGGTGTTCTAAAATAGGCTAAAACGGCCTCACTTAATCTAACTTAAAATTGGAAAACCCCAAAGTGCCCCAAAACTAATCCTTAAAATTGTCTCCAGGCCACCATCCACGACCACCCACCTACGGGGCGTGGACTGACCCACGGCCCGTACTGGTGGGGCGTGGGTTGGTGACTGGAACTTGGTGACCACTCACGGATGCACCCTCCACGGGGCGTGGATCCCCTCGTGGGTGTGCTATTTTGGCAGCCTGCTAGGGTCCTCCTTAAGGACCCATGGTTGGTCCTTGGGGGGGGGGGGTCGTACCTTGACGTTATAATCCAAAATCCTTCATTCTAAGTACGAGAAGTTATTTCTATGATTCTAACCCTCACTTCAAGCTCTAGTTTAACCTACTAGTTTCCAGGGTGTTACATCATGTCATGATTTGCAACCTTGTAATCTTATATGAATGTTCGTACCTTATGTGTTTTGGTGAGTTCCAAACCCATAGTATGAATCAGCTCCATCTATTTTAGTAGGAAAGTTTAAAAGTTAGACAGGTAATATGAGTAGCTCATTTATCTTTCAGTCAAGCTTGAGCATCATTCAAGGATGAATGATCCAAATGGGAAGATATTGTAACACCCCAAAAATATCTAAGCTAAAATCCAAACCATTCTTTGAATGTGAATGGACACTTACCGGGTGATTCCTAATTGTTCATAGGTATTAAGATCATTTCCTAAGTTGGGAAGTGTATTGTATGTGAATTAAGATCATACGATTCTTCTAGCATATAGTTGGATTGGAAGATCCTTTACCGATTTAGTTTCGATATAAATTTTTGGTTGGGTAAACTTCAAACAATCATATCTCTCAGAATATAAAGAGTTATGTGTACAATTACCTATCCAAATAAATGATTTTGATTCTTCTTTCCAGTGCCACCAATCATTCATAACTCTAATTCCAAAGTAAACAATTATGATTGATTTACCATAGATGCTGACGTCTGACAGCGAGTGACGGTCCATCTTTTAAGCGATGGCCTATAAGAAGAAGGCGTCAGTCTATACTAGTAAGCTAAAAAATTAGCCAAGATACACCAGTTGAGTGATGGTCCATCACTCTATCGACAGTACAACATGAACTTTTGCCAATTTTGTTTTAAATGAGGGTATTTTTGTTCCAAAATATTGGAAGAGTTATCTAAATGACCTTAAAATGTCTTAGAACGGTTAGAAAATCAAATTTCATCATTAAAACCCTCTACTCTACCCAAACTCCAACACTCAAGAAATTTCAAGAAACATCAAGTTAGGCTTCCTCTTTCAAGGTTCTTCATCTAGGTATGTCCTTCTCCAAGAATTCAAAACTTTTCAAATCAAATTTCATCATTTATCAAGAATAATTAATAATTATTTTTAACCCTTGGCCATAGGGCTTTCTAGAAGAGAATTTGAGAATCTCAAGAAATAATTTCTTGATCAATCTTCATAAAGTTAGGATTCTTTGCCAAGATTTGTGGACCTTTTAAGGATTGTAAGGCTATCATAGTGAGGAAATTAGTTCTTCCTCATACCCTACATCTACAGTTTCAATTGGTAAGATTAAAGCTAGGGTTTTTATCTCTAATTCAATCTTCTCATTGTTGAATTCAATTATTGAAAACTATTGTATTTCATATTCATTGATGGTTATTGATTGATGGTTTATCTTACTATACCACATGTACCCTTTTAGCTAAATTTATTTAAAAATATTTTTATAGTATTCACATGCATTGTTTTCATGAATAAAACAAGTTTTAAATTTTTTAAGAAGTATTTTAAGTAAGTATATTTACTTTCAAGTGTATAATTTCAAAAAAGAGTTCAAGAAAAAATATTTTCATGAAATTTATTGATACCTATTTTATAGATTATGTTTGGAATGAAAGTTTTTTCACTTGAAAGATTCATCAGGAGAGCTTAGAACTTTTCATCACAGATATATATCATTTGCAAAGAAAATTATCTTTTATCATAAAAAATCAGAAAATTAGAATGTTTTAGATAGTTGTGAGAATAATATCACCAACAGTACAGTTTCACTAATTTTAGCAAAGACTCACAGTATGATTTTAGTTATAGTTTTCATAAAATATTATGATCTTATATAATATTTTGAGAGAATTATTTAGAACCAAAAGTAATCGGTTTAGAGAACTCAAGTCCTATAACTACATTCAACCATAGGATTTGGATATACCGCTAGTCCGTAAACTCTTTAGCCTAAAAGGCTGAGTTAGTAAATCCACATCAGATAGATTTGTTTGTACCCTAGAAACGTACAGGGCAGCCCTACCCAAAAAGAATTGTAAGTTGGATAGAATGAACTCACAATTGTGTATGTCGGTTGTAAAAAACTCCCCACTTAAAGATTTTATTGATTTATTTCAGTTTAGGCTTATATGATTATTTATGCAGTTATAGATATGATAATTACTCATATTTAAAATTTTAAACATTTTCAGCTCAAGCCATAAAAACAGTTTTATAGAGTGATATGTTAAGAAAGAGTTATGAAGGAATAACAATCTATTCCTACTCTAGCATATTCCTCATATTTCAATCATTATGTCACCCTCTTATGCTTCACGTATCAAGATTATTCCCATGAAACATGCTCATAAATTTTATACAAATACTTCTCTATGCTCAGTTTGTAGAATAAGATGCAATAAACTTACCAAAATGACCCCAACCTTATTTCCTGAAGTAAATAATATCAGCCTTATGGGGTACAACTCATAGTATATGAGATCATGTTTCATAGCATGCCTAGTCCCATGAATTCATGATATAGCCTCAATGGAAAGTGAAATAACACTACATCATGCATGTTCTCAAATCAAATTACTTGAACAATTCATGCATATGATATTCTCGCTCTAAGCCCTTCCAATGATCCTCTTTCAGTTTTGATATATGTGTTAATAGTAGTTGAGTGTTAGTGTTTATAAGAGGATAGACTCCTCTTAATATGAACATCATAGTATACTTATTCCATGTAAGGTTTTATATGTGAATGAAGATCGATAATAGGCTTGGTTCTACATTGTAGATAGACAAGAATATTTAATGTGTGTTTCTGTAGTAATCCATGAAATTTCAATTGGTAAAGATGAAGAAAGGTAGAATTTCTTATAAAAAATAGTTATCTACAAGTCCATGTAGTGGTTGTAGTGATAAGCTTCAATATGGTATGAATAACATGTGGATGAATGCACGAGGTACTTGTCATGACCCAACCCACCGGGCCATGCAAGCACCTACTCTCACACATAGATAGGAGAATCCTTACCACCCAATTTAAAAATGGGCAATGCAAAAATTAACAAAATGTTGTGAAATTCCTTTAATGCATGAAAACTTCATAGAAACAACAATTTTAAATAAAAACTTTAGCAATGACCAAATCACTTCTCAAGAAACTAGTGTAAACATGTACAAGAGCTACTAAACGAATACAATTTATACAAGAAAATAATACACAACTCCCACCATAAGAAAAAGGAAATGGAAGTTGTTAGAGATCACCATTGCCATCATCTATGAAACATCACTAAATTTCTGTAACCAGGCTATGCCAAGTGGCATAACAATAGTATTATTAATACAAACACACATACTAGTAGGTATCATCGATTGACCCGAATCTACCATATAATATAAAGTACATTCCAGAAAAAAAGATGAAATATGAAGGTTACACTACCCCAAGTCTCTATCCACATGCTTTTACCATCCCAGATATAATGCCCATAAACTAATACTCCTTGATCTCAACTTCCTTCCTTCCTCCGCTACCAACTCTATCATTAAACATTTGACCCTCTTACCATTTAAATGCTTTTCAAGCCTACCTGTTATACCACCCTAAGCCTTCCCAAATTCACCTATTTTATGCCACCCTAAGGCTTCGCAAGACTACCGGTTACGCCACCCTAAGGCTTCTCAAGCCTACATGTTATGCCTCCCTAAGGCTTCCAAAGCCTACCTATTATGCCACCCTAAGGCTCCCAAGACTACCTGTTATACCACCCTCATATCCAATAATAACCTAACCTTTCAATCACGAAGAGATTCCTGAATATAAACCACCACTAACTCTTTTAGCCAGCCTAATATTCTCCCTCAAATTCTAATGCCCACACCCTAGACCTTCCGGACCAATACCTGAAATGGCACCTTAGATCAACTCATCCATCTTCACTTGCATCTCCATTATCATTTATGTGCTTAAAACTGAACCCTCATTACTAGTCCAAGCATTTTCATTAACAAATAACATACCATTATAATCACAAGTATAACATAGCCAAACTCCCATTCCTTACTCTGACTTAACGATAACATTATCCCACATGATCACATTCAAGCCATACCTGGGATCAACTCACCTTTCAAGTAACCCAGACTAATCAATGATTCACATATGTACATTACTATCTAAGAAGAGGGAATAAGTACACGCCTCTCCATGAAGGCATGTGCTTCCCTTATGTTGACTAATGCCTCTTATATGCTTATATAAATGATTTATGCTAGCCATCATATTTAGTACATTATTGTACTAACACATACTTTTGCCTACATTCTTATCAAATGTAGAGTTCGGCGATATCTACTTCCATCCTTGTGGCTCGATTCATAGTAGATCAAGAAGAGAAGTTTTGGTGATTCATCATAGCATTCGAGGGCTTGACCACCATGTCCTTTATACTTCTTCTATGATTTAGACTTTTTGTATGGGCTGTGTCCCAAGAGTTATTCAAAGTTGTATTAGATGATTTGAGACAAGTGTAGTAAGACTTCCGCTTTGCTTTTATAAAGACTTTGATATTATGTTGGTTTGGACTATGATGCTTACTTTGTGTGCATATTGGATTTAATTGGTAAAATGCATGTTTTGACTAAATATCCTTTTATGCATGTTTAAATGGTTTTTATGCATAGTAGCCATACTAAGTACGTATGTTGTACTAACCCATATTTTCTCCCTTTTCCCCAAACATTTAGGTTCGGGCAGTTGAGGATTCAAGCTTACTTCTCAAGACACTTGGAGTTGCTTCCCCAAGTTGGTGAGTCCTCAAGTTCGAGGACAAGACACCATGATCTAGCTTCTATGTTTTGTTCTTTGCTTATGTTGAAAGACATTATTGTACTTTCCTATTTCAAGACTTCTTATTGATGTAAGGGCTAAGTTCCATTTTCGATACTTCTATGTCTAGATGGTACATTGTGACGAAGTTAGATTATATTTTTCATATATGAAGTGAAGTTGAACTTCCAAAGTAAAAGTTTTAAATTTTCCGTGATTTTATTCTATGATACATGTTATGACGAATTCTAAAGGCTTGTATAAGACCTCTTCGAGGTTGAATACACCGGTAACGACTAGGGGGTGCTCTCGGGTCATTACAAACTTGGTATCAGAGCATAAGATTGAGAATAATGTAGGATTTATGTCACAAGGTACCACGTCGAATAAAGTTTTGTTCATGGGTGTGAAACGCGCCACACTTATGAATGAGAGGCTACGAGATGCTTAGGAACTTTCACTCTTTTAATATTCCATAGTCGTGCCTAAGAATCTTAACTCTATTTAGTCCTTTTCTTCTAATCCTTCTCTGGTGCTTATAGGCAATGAACACAAGAAGGAACAATGCAAGGAGGGTCGGTGAGGAGAATGTGAATGAGGCGGTTCCCCCTTAAGCTCCTCAAAACCCTCAAGTTCCTATTGAAGAAGGGGCTGTCTAATGTTGAGATAAGGTTGGCTATTCATAATTTGACTCAAGTGTTGGCCACTCAAGTTGCTAGGGATGCTAGGGTGCTAGTGAACCTCAATGCTAGCACTACCGCTTCTAGGATAAGGGATTTCACAAGGATGAATCCCTCTACTTTCTTTGGCTCCAAAGTGGAAGAGGATCCACAAGGGTTCATTGATGAAGTGTTTAAGGTTCTAGAGGCTATGGGTGTGTATTCTCAAGAAAAGGCGGAGTTAGCCGCCTATCAACTCAAAGATGTGGCACAAGTGTGGTATGAACAATGGAAGGATGTGAGACCTATTAGAGAGGGTCCGATAAGTTGGGATACATTCAAGACTACTTTTCTTGATAGGTTTTTCCCCTTAGAACTAAGGGAGAGGAAAAGACAAGAATTCATTAACCTCCGTCAAGGGGGTGTGAGTGTGAAGGAGTATGACCTCAAGTTCACTCAATTGTCCAAGCATGCTCCTACTTAGGTGTCGCACTCTAGAGCTACAATGAGAAAATTTGTTATGGGGGTATCCAATCTTGTGGTGAATGAATGTAGGTGGGCTATGCTAATCCCAAGCATGGACATTTCTCATCTTATGGTTCATGCCGAACAAATTGAGGAGCAAAAGCTTAAGCAAGTTGGTAGAGAATTGAAGAGGTCAAGGGCCGATGATGGAAATTCTTCAAAGGTTAGGTTTGAAATCCAAGATAAGCCAAAGTTCAAAAAGCGGTTTTCCAACCAAGGTCCTCCTAACACTCCAAGGGTCAACAAAGGTAAGGTGTCTACCCTCAAGCCTCAAGAAGCAAGAGGTGGTGGTCCTTATGTTGAGAAGCCTTTTTGTACAAAGTGTGGTCGAAAACATGAAGGCAAGTGCCTAGTTGGCATGGGTAATTGATATGGTTATGGTAAGAGTGACCACATGAGGAGGGACTGCCCTATGCTAAAGGCTCAAGAAAGGGAAAATGCTCAAGCACAAGCAAGTGGCCTAAATCCCGATGCTCCTAAGAAGAATCGCTTCTATGCTCTCCAATCCCGAGGTGATCAAGAGAGCTCTCCGGATGTTGTGACCGGTATGCTACAAGTATTTTCTATTAATGTTTATGCATTGTTGGATACCGGTGGCACTTTATCTTTTGTAACCCCTTTAGTGGCTATGAAATTTGATATGCTTCCCGATGTCTTAGATGAACCCTTTTCGGTTTCTACCCCGGTGGGTGATTCCATAGTTGCTAAAAGAGTTTATAGGGGTTGTCCCATATCTTTGCCCAATAGGGTCACTTTGGTTGATTTGGTGGAAGATGTTATATTGGGGATGGATTGGCTTCATGCTTATTTTGCGTCCATAGATTGTAGGACCCAAATTGTGAAGTTTCAATTTCCTAATGAACCCATTTTAGAATGGAAGGGAGGAAATTCCGTTCCTAGGGGTAGAATCATTTCATGTCTAAAAGCTTGTAAGTTGATTTCTAAGGGTTGTCTCTATCATATTGTGAGGGTCAAGGATCTTAAGTCCGAGATTCCTCCTTTGGAGTTGGTCCCCATAGTGAAGGATTTTCCAGAAGTCTGTCCCGATGGCTTTCCTGGGATTCCTCCCGAACGGGTTATAGATTTCGGCATAGATTTATTGCCGGATACACAACCCATCTCAATCCCTCCTTACCGGATGGCCCCAGCGGAGTTGAAGGAATTAAAAACTCAACTCAAGGATTTGTTGGATAAGGGTTTCATCCAACCTAGCATATCTCCTTGGGGTGCACCGGTATTATTTGTGAAGAAGAAGGATGGATCTCTCCGTATGTTTATTGATTACCGATAATTAAATAAGGTGACCATTAAGAACAAGTATCCACTCCTTAGGATTGATGACTTATTTGATCAACTTCACAGAGCGAGTTACTTTTCAAATATTGATTTGAGGTCGGGTTATCACCAACTTAGGGTAAGAGGTGTTGATGTTCCGAAAACAACCTTCCGAACAAGATATGGTCATTTTGAGTTCTTAGTGATGTCCTTTGGTCTTACAAATGCCCCAGCGGCTTTCATGGACCTTATGAATCGTGTGTTTAGAAATTATCTAGACTCATTTGTTATTGTCTTTATTGATGACATCTTGATATACTCTAAAAGTGAGGATGATCACATGAGTCATTTGAGGATAGTTTTGCAAGTCCTCAAAGATCATCAACTCTATTCTAAGTTTAGCAAGTGCGAGTTTTGGCTAAGATCGGTTGTTTTCCTTGGTCACATTGTTTCTATTGATGGTATAGAAGTTGATCCAAAGAAAAACGATGTGGTCAAAAGTTGGCCTAGACCTTAGAGTCCTTTCGACATCCGAAGCTTTTTGGGTTTGGCCGGTTACTATCGGAGGTTTGTTGAGGAATTTTCATCTATTGCATCTCCATTAACGACCTTAACTCAAAAGAAGTCCAAGTTCGAATGGTCGGAATCTTGTGAGAGAATCTTCCAATTGTTGAAAGATAAGCTCATCTCCGCTCCGGTTTTGACTTTATCGGAGGGCACCGAAGAGTTTGTTGTATATTGTGACGCTTCCCGAGTGGGTTTGGGTTGTGTCCTCATGCAGCATGGTAAGTTTATAGCTTATGCCTCGAGACAACTGAAGGTGCATGAGAAGAATTATCCAACTCATGACCTTGAGCTAGCGGCCATAGTCTTTGCTTTAAAGATTTGGAGACACTATCTCTATGGGGTACATGTGGATGTGTTTACCGATCACAAGAGTCTTCAATATGTTTTTAGCCAAAAAGAATTGAATCTCCGCCAAAGGAGGTGGTTGGAACTCTTGAAATATTATGATATAAGTGTCCTTTACCACCTCGGAAAAGGCAATGTGGTTGCAGATGCTTTGAGTCGTGTATCTATGGGTAGTGTGTCACATGTGGAAGAAGAGAAAAGGGAGTTAGCCCGTGATGTACATAGGCTAGCCCGGCTGGGTGTCCGACTTGAAGATTCCCCAAAAGGAGGTGTCATGGTTCGTCATATTTCTGAGTCATCAATTGTTGTTGACGTGAAGTCTAAGCAACATCTTGACCCTATTTTGATGGAACTAAAAGAGTCGGTTCTCAACAAAGAAATAGAAACTTTCTCTCAAGGAGAAGATATGGTGCTTAGGCACCAAGGAAGGTTATGTGTGCCGAATGTGGATGGCCTAAGAGAGACAATCTTAGAGGAGGCCCATGGGTCCCGATACTCCATCCATCCGGGAGGCACCAAAATGTATCGCGACTTACGTGAGATTTATTGGTGGAACGGAATGAAAAGAGACATATTAAATTTTGTGGCTAGATGCTCAAATTGCCAACAAGTCAAAACCGAACACCAAGGACCGGGAGGTCTAACTCAAGATATTGATACTCCCACTTGGAAGTGGGAAGAGGTCAATATGGACTTCGTGGTAGGTTTGCCTCGAACCCGTAGGCAACATGACTCCATTTGGGTCATTGTGGATAGATTGACTAAATCAACCCATTTCCTTCCCGTCAAGGTTTCTTATTCGGCGGAAGATTATGCTAAGTTGTACATTAAGGAGATTATGAAGTTGCATGGGGCCCCATTGTCGATCATTTCGGATAGAGGTGCTCAATTTATTTCCCATTTTTGGAGGTCTTTCCAAAGTGGGCTTAGTACCGCATTTCACTCTCAAACGTATGGTCAAGCGGAATGCACTATCCAAACCCTAGAGGACATGCTGAGAGCATGTGTCATTGACTTCAAAGGTAATTGGGATGACCACCTACCTTCGATAGAATTTTCCTACAACAATATCTACCCCTCGAGTATTGCTATGGCACCCTTTGAAGCACTTTATGGTAGAAGGTGTCGATCTCCGGTTGGGTGGTTTGAAGTGGGTGAATTTTCTCTTCTTGGTCCCGAGGTAGTCTATGAGGCTACGGAAAAAGTTTGACTTATAAGGGATAGGTTGAAAATGGCTCATAGTCGGCAAAAGTCTTATGCCGATAATAGAAAGAGGGATCTTGAATTTGAAGTAGGTGATTGGGTCTACTTGAAGATCTCACCCATGAAAGGGGTGATGAGGTTTGGTAAGAAGGGGAAGCTTAGCCCCCGGTATGTTGGGCCTTATGAGATCTTGAAGTGTGTCGGAAAGGTCGCTTATGAGTTGAAATTGCCCATCAAATTAGCCCCGGTTCACTCGGTGTTCCATATTTCTATGTTAAAGAAGTGTATAGGTGACCCGTTGTCCATTCTCCCACTAGAAGGTTTAGGGGTGAATGAGAACCTTTCTTATGAAGAGGTTCCGGTCGAAATCTTAGATCGTCAAGTTAAGAAGTTGAGGAATAAAGAGGTTGCCTCCGTAAAAGTTCTATGGAAAAACCACCTAGTTGAGGGTGCAACATGGGAGGCCGAGGCCGACATGAAGTCCCGGTACCCTCATCTCTTTCCTCCTACTCCTAGCCATAGTTGAGGTTAGTAGTCTCTCTTAATTTGGTATAAATTGAGAATCACGTGTGTTGATGATTATGACATGATTTCCTTGTATGTGCATATTTTTGTGAAAATTCATGCTTAAGTTGTATGTTGAGTTTTCATGAATTTTGTTTCTCATGGTTGAAATCGCACCCATAGATGTTGTGTGATGTTGTCTTCATAAGAGTTGTAATGAGCATGCTTGATGTTGTCTTGTTAAAGAAATGTCTTGTTAATTGCTTAGTATATATGTTGATGCTCATTGATTATGGAGAGGGTAGTTCCTCCTATACTTATGTGAAGTAAAGAGGTTTGAGCATAGTGATGTTGTGGATTAAATTCCTATATGATATGATGATATGATGTTGTTGATGTGACTGGTTGTTGTGCTGCTAGTTTGAGTCATCGTCTCCCTAGAAAGAAGTCCAAGTGACATTCGGGGACGAATGTTCCTAAGGGAGAGATATTGTAACACCCCGGAAATTCGATGACTTAAGTTAGAGCCTCACGTTATGAATAATGACTTAAAAATAGTTAAAATGATGTTTCTAAACCTCGATTAATGAAATTTACTTGGTTTGGAAGAGTAAAAGTCTAAACGTCAAGAAACGACCACGACGTCCGGAAACTAGAGAAGAATGTGTTCTAGTGTGTCCTTAGGTTATGGGCAGGTTTGGGGGTGTCGTATGATGGTATAATCTTGTAAAAATGGTTTAAATATGTAGAAAGTATATGTTTAGGGTCCAAACGTCCGGGTACGACCCCCCCAAGGACCACCCTAGGGGTCCTTGAGGAGGACCCAAACTTGGACCCAAAAGCTGTCAAAATTGCAGCAAACGACGAGATCACAACTCACGGCCAGTAGACTGGTCTACGGACCGTATGTCATGATCGTGAGCCCATACTTAGTCGTGGGAGACTTGGTCCCAAAAGGGAGCCTCAGTACCAAACGACGGATAACCAGTACGTTCAGTAACTCCACCTATGGTCCGTAGGTAGAGGGTCGTAAGTCCTGGCAGTTTTTAAGTTTTAGTTTTTAGTTTAGGGGTCTTAGTATTATTTAGTTATTTAATTAAGGGTTAAGAGGGGTGGTTAGTTAACTAATTACCATTCTAAACCTAACTATAAGATCCTAACCCTAACACTTTAACTCACAAGTCAAGATCATTCTCTCTCAAAACTCTCTCAACTAAGAACCCCATTGAAGAATAAGACCAAGGTTCATCTTGGGCAGCAAGGTTTCGAATTTTTCTCCATCAGTTCTCAAGGAATTAAATAAAGTATGGTTATTCCTTTCCCCAAGAGGCCCTTCAAGATGAATTTCAAAATCTCCAATTTCTAGGTTTCAATCCAAAAACGTGGGTCTTCTTTCTAAAGTGAAATTGATGTTTTAAACTGACTTTTATTGATGTTATATGAACAATTGTGGATGAATTTATGTTGTATTGATGGTTTCTTGAAGAATTTCACATGAGACCCATGCTTCTCCTTCTTTTCCAAATTCTAACCCTAGTTTGTGTTGGATATTAATTGAAGGCTATGAATTGAATGTGATGTTATGTAATTCAAGTTTGTATGATGATTCTACCCTAGGTTATGTAAAAAAATTAGGGTTGAGTCTTTGAATGAAGCCTTGAAGACTATGAAGGGAATATGTCAATTGCTTATATTGATGTTGATTATGTCATTACTTCATGAATTGCTTGGTAATTGAAGTATGAATGTCCCATGAAGGTCAAGAAGGTATGAAGGTTGGTTCTTCTTTGAACTCAAGTATGAAAGGTAAATTACTTAGATTGTAATGATGCTATACCTAATGTGATGTTGTGGTGTTGATGACCTAGTTTCCTCATCCTTAACCCTCTACACTTGAATTAGCTATGAAGTATGTATGTATGTCATGGTATGATTGTTATATGATTGAAATGCAGTTCTCATGATTATAATGTAATGTAAAGTGACAGGTTTATTTACTTGCTAAGTGTTTCCAAAGTGAAAGGATTGTTACTCACTTATGAACACATGTGAGCTATTATGGTAAGATGTCTACATAAGAGTCTAGTAAAATCTAATGTAAACTTATGTGGTGACTAAAGATGATTACAAAAGGGAATTAGATGCTTAGCACCGAAAGGCATGTAAATGAGATGGGGGTCTCACGTTTAGTAAGTCCGACTCCCCACATGGGTTTCCTCACGTTTAGCAAGTCCGGATTACCCACGGTATGTGTTGTCTAATGAAATGGAAACTCCCACGTGTAGTAAGTTAGGTTTTCTAGAAGCAATCTCCTTGACCCTTAACTAAGTGCCCACATAGGACTTTAGGTTAGTGGATCCACCTAGATAGCTATGTACGAATGGTTACACCATAGGCAAGTGTTAACCCTCTCTTTTCGGTGTGGGAGTAGAACACCGGATTTTATGTAGCTCTCATGGTCTATGTCAGTTAATGCAATATTTTCCTACTGTAAAAGTAAATGAAGGTATGAAAGGTGTGAACTCTTACTAGGGCTTTCTTAATGGTTTCTACATAGTGTAAGGGAGGGTATGGGACTTCTCATGCACATTGCACCTGTGGGATCCTAAGAGATAGTTGTAGTAGTGTTCTCTTATGATTATGATGATTATGATTTATGTATGTTGAAGCTATGTTATGTATGATCATTATGAATATGGTAAGTTACGATGAAATATGATCTTATGAATATATGCATAAAGTAAGTTGCTTAATGTGATACTTGGCTTTGAATAGGGCTATGGGTTTCTATTCTTTGCATTGCACTAGTATTGCTTGGGTTGCCTACACGTTGGGATGATATTATGTTTGTTTGGACTATGATGCTTATTTTGTGTGCATATTGGATTTACTTGGTAAAAAGCATGTTTTGACTAAATATCCTTTTATGCATGTTTCAATGGTTTTTATGCATAGTAGCCATACTTAGTACGTGTGTTGTACTAACCCATATTTTCTCCCTTTTCCCCAACATTTAGGTTCGAGCCGTTGAGGATTCAAGTTTACTTCTCAAGACACTTGAAGTTGCTTCCCCAAGTTGGTGAGTCCTCAAGTTCGAGGAAAAGACCATATGATCTAGCTTCTATGTTTAGTTCTTTGCTTATGTTGAAAGACATTGTTGTACTTTCCTATTTCAAGACTTCTTACTGATGTAAGGGATAAGTCCCATTTTCGATACTTCTATGTCTAGATGGTACATTGTGACGAAATTAGATTCTATTTTTCATATATGAAGTGAAGTTGAACTTCCAAAGAAAAAGTTTTAAATATTCTGTGATTTTATTCTATGATACATGTTATGATGAATGCTAAGGGCTTGTATAAGACCTCTTCGAGGTCGAATACGCCGGTAACGACTACGGGGTACTCTCGGGTCGTTACGTAAGCCTTATGGGTGAAGTATTGGTGATTGTTTGGATTTTGGTGATTTTGGCTATGGCTTTGGATAATGGTAAGAAAGCATGAACTCTCTTTATTGAATTGATTGTTGTTGGTAGGTTGAATCCACCTTTGGTGGAAGTGTTATATCTTATTCTTGTGCGGTAATATTGTGAATTGTAGCCATGAAGGCATTGGTGAAGTTGTTGTATAATGTTGGAATATTGTATTATTGTGAATTGAGGCCATGAAGGGCATTATATGAGTGTTATTAGAATGTTGTATTATTATACACATATGAGGCTATATGTAAAGTCCTACATGAAACTCTATGTATAGTTTGTGTGAAGCTATAATGTGAAGATGTTCTAATGGTATTAATGCGATATTGTATAAAGTGTTATTATGCTAATGTGAAAGCATGTTTCTCTTGAAATGGTGATATGTGGTGATGATGGATTACGAAAAGTCTTCATAAGATGATGTTGTAGCTCATATGCTAGACTTGAGTATCTTGTCTTGTGTTATGAAAGCTTGATTATATATATGAATGTTTGCTTGGGCTATGGCTTAGTAATGTAGCTCTTCCTATAAATGCTAAAAGAGGAATTCTAGGCCAAGAATTGAATTGGTAGACTTAAGCATAGTGCCTTTTTATGAGTCTAGCTTTCCTAAGTAAATATATAACCTTGAAGGATGGGCCTTAGGGTGATGTTCCCTTCTTGAGTGAAATGATAGACTTAGAGATGGATGGATTTGGAACGGCATGAGAATCCTTATCTAAGAAAGTCAAATGAGCTATCCTTATGAACCTAGATTGGCAATGACTAAGAAATGGGGCCTTTCTTGGGAAGAGGAACTATGAGTTGGTTGAACTAGAAAAGGAACCCTCTCTAGTACATATGTGATTGAATGCTCTATGGAAACCAAGGCTAAGCACCGAGTGGATGTGGTTAGGATGGTGGCCTAGTTGAGCATGAGATTAGGCATAATGAACATCCTTGGACATCTCTTAAACCATGTGCCAACATGGGTTGCTTTTAGTTCTACCCTTGGCAAGTAGAACAACCTCCATGGAGTAGGATAGACTCCGGATTCCATACCTTGCTAGTGTAGTCTATGTCGGTTAATGACTATTTCCATCATATGGGATGTGCACTCTATTATTGGATAGGTTCTACAATGTGTAGGTAGTAGTATGGGATGCTATCTACACATGGCATGAGTAGGCTTAGAAGATACTAAAGTGAGTTTTATAAGCCTTAAGGCTATTATGTGATTGTCCCCTATATGCTGGTGTGTCTCTTAAATAGTTTATAAAGAATGTTGACTTAGTATGTTATAATGTACTGATAAAACCGTTGTCTATGGTAACTCTTAGGAACACTTAGGTGTATATGAACAGGTTGTATGGGCGGTCACTTCATTATTCACTTAAGTGTGGCTTAGGGTGACTTGAGATAGAGGCTTAAATGGTAATGAAGTATTTACTTTGCTATCTTGTTTAAGTATTGTACACTTGTGTTAATTGAGTTGTAAATGATGTGAATATGGTCTTATTTGTGAATGGTGACTTGAAATGTGGGTTTATGCTTGTGGTTGTAAATGTTTGTTAGAGAAGGTCTTAAAAGCATACATTCCTTGTAAATGTCTGTTGTGCGTGTTTTCTTGCATGGTCATCATATTTAGTACTTATTGTACTAATTCCATATTTCTCTATTGTTACAAGTGTAGGTGGTGGAAAGTGAGGAGATCTTTTGAGGAAGCTTGGGATATTGACTCTTCTCAAGAAGCTTGGTATGTCCTCATATATTCGAGGGCATAGTTGTTACCTTTCTAGTATATCCACTTAGACATTGTATAAGACTTATATTTTTGTTGTAAAGGGGCCGTATCCCTAAGATGTTCTATTCGTGTCTAAGATGGTACATAAGACTATGAAATTCTACTTCGTTACATTTGAAAGATTTTATGAGTATTATGGAATTGTTTTAAAAGGTGTTTCTATTCTTTACGGTTTTTATTACCGAATGCGATGATTGATTGCTAAGGGCTAGTATTAGACCTCCAAGAGGTCGAGTACGCATGTTACGACTTGGGGGTGCTCTCGGGTCGTGACACTATCCTACTCCGTGGAGGTTGTTCTACTTGCCAAGGGTAGAACTAAAAGCAACCCATGTTGACACATGGTTTAAGAGATGTCGAAGGATGTTCATTGTGCCTAATCTCATGCTCAACTAGGCCACCATCCTACCAACATCCACTCGGTGCTTAGCCTTAGTTTCCATAGAGTATTCAATCACATATGTACTAGAGAGGGTTGCTTTTCTAGTTCAACCAACCCATAGTACCTCTTCCCAAGAAAGGCCCAATTTCTTAGTCATAGCCAATCTAGGTTCATAAGGATAGCTCATTTGACTTTCTTAGATAAGGATTCTCATGCCGTTTCGGCTCGATCCATCTTTAAGTCTATCATTTCACTCAATAAGGGAACATCACCCTAAGGCCCATCCGTCAAGGTTATACATTTACTTAGGAAAGCTAGACTCATGAAAAACACACTATGCTTAAGTCTACCAAATCAAGTCTTGGCCTAGAATTCCTCTTTTAGCATTTATAGGAAGAGCTCCATTACTAAGTCATAGCCCAAGCAAACATTCATATATATAATCAAGCTTTCATAACACAAGACAAGATACTCAAGTCTAGCATATGAGCTACAACATCATCTTAGGAAGATTCTTCGTAATCCATCATCACCACATATCACCATTTCAAGAGAAACATGCTTTCACATTAGCATAATAACACTTTATACAATATCACATTAATACCATTAGAACATCTTCACATTATAGTTTCAAACAAACTTTACATATAGCTTCATATTGGACTTTACATATAGCCTCATATGTGTATAATAGTACAACAATATAATAACAGTCATATATTGCCCTTCACAATAATACCACACAATAATAAGATATAACACTTCCACCAAAGGTGGATCCAACCTACCAACAACAATCAATTCAATAAAGAGAGTTCAAGCTTTCTTACCATAATCCAAAGCCATAACCAAAATTACCAAAATCCTAGTAATCACCAATACTTAACCCATAAGTCCTACCACCCTTAATTCACCCATTATCAACAACTAATCATGAATGAACATTAAACAACACAAGATATATCAATACAATTCACATTACACATAATTCCATCAACTTTGAATTTATAGAAATAGACCCAGTTCATAGCAAATTTTAGGGTTTGTAGAAGACAAGGGTTCATGGAGTATATCATTCGAAAACAACAAAAAAAACATCAATTAATCCATATCCAAAAGTTTCAAATCATTTTCATGCAAGAACCCTTGATAGAATTCAAAAACAAGCTTTTAGTCACTTTTTGAAAACATTGTAAAATCCTTTGAAATTGACTCTAGGATGAAGATGAGTCCTAGATTAAAATCCACCATACCTAAATTGATGAAATCCCAACGAAATTTGGTGGAAGGAACCCTCAATTTGAAACACTAGCTCTCCACCTTCTTCTTCCTTGAACTAGAGAGAAAGTCTTTGGGAGTTTTAAATTTGAAGAATGAATTCAAAAACACCTCTTAAGTGTTTTAATACCTTTAAAATACCTAAATACACTTAAAATAATGACCCACATGCTTAAAATAATTAATTAACAAATTACCAAAAGAACCCCACTTGGCCGAGTCCCTTGGACAACAACCAGGTTCGAACCACGCCCACCAGACCATGAACTGTGGTCTGGTCCACGCCCCGTCAATGGGGTCTGTGGATTGGGACTGAGAGTCAGCCTGGAGGGCATGCAACTACGGACCAAGACTACTGGCCGTGGTTTGACCCACGAGCCGTAGGTCATGGCAGTAGTTTGGCCACTTTTGGCCAACCATGGTTTTTCCTTGGGGTTTGGGGTTTAGACTCAGGGTCCTCCTCAAAGACCCTTAGGGTGGTCCTTGGGGAGTTGCACCTGACTCCTAACCCCTAAACACCTCAACCATGCATCTTGACCACACGAAACACCATCAACACTCAAGATAATCGCATTCGAACACACGTTAGGCTCTAGTTACTCTAGTTCATTTTTAGGGTCGCTACATTATCCCCCACTTGGGCACATTCATCCTCGAATGACACAAAAACACTTTTAAGGGAAGAAACCAAAGTAAACAGCTCACCATCAAGCATTTAACCATATAAACAATATACAAAACAAAGGAGGAAAAACAACTCCACATCTAATCCTCATATAAGCATCATGCAATTCAAGAAAGTAAAAGCGCATTCACTAACTCCTTATGCACGTCACATTACCATTTCATTTCATTATTGGAGGAACTTCTTTCTCCACATTACCAAGCCCATTTCAAAATCAAGGAACCCAATAAGCAACATACACATCATGCAAATTTTCAAGAACACTCTTAAGCATGCTCAATTAATCAACTCTAACAACTTTTAGCAACTCACCAATTTATGCATATAAGGAGAACAACAATCATGAAACTCATTTTCCCATTTAATTCAAGAACTCAATTTAAAGCATGAATCATTATAAGGAGAATATAGAAACTCATTTTTCACACAAGACTCCAAAAGCCATGCATCATACTTCTAATAGTCTATGACTCAATCTTGATTAGGAATAGAAGAAAGAGACAAGAATATCCAAACTCACCTCAACTCATCATTCAACATACCATCCCCCACTTAGGAGAAACCCATCTAAACCAACACAAAAAGATTCCAACACAAAACTAGAAATTATGACTTACCGGCACCTTCATCCGGATTTGCTTCCTTGTTAGCTTGGAGAGCATATAAACGATTCCTTGCTTGACCATCAACACTAGGATCACTATAAGGAGTTTTCCTAGCATTCCTTCCTTTAGCCACAATATTAGGACAATCTCTCACCTTATGATCATTTTTCCCACAACCATAGCAACCACTAGTGCCGGATAGACACTTCCCAAAATGCTTCTCACCACAAGTGGAACAAGTAGGCTTAGCAACTTGAGAACCACCACCTCCTTCATGGTTAACCTTAGGAACACTTGGGAAATCTTGATTAGGAGCCCTCTTCTTAAACCTAGGTTGTCCTTGATCCTTATACCTACCCCTTTTCAAGTTTTTCCTCACCCTAGTCATCTTGGACTCCTCAATAGATTGAGCATACACAACAAGCCTAGAGATGATCATGTCACCATGGAGCATTGTCGTACGACACTCTTCTTTCACCAAGTCAGATACACTGGTAACAAACCTACTTATCTCTTCTCTAGAGTTAAGACACCAAAGATGGAGCATACCTAGACAACATAGAGAACTTCAAAGCATACTCCTCCACACTCATATTACCTTGCCTACGATTAATGAACTCCTCAATTTTACACTCCCTCTTCTCTAGGGGAAAGTACTTACCCAAGAATGCTTCCTTAAACTCCTCCCATTCTATAGGAACCGCTTCAACCGGCCTATTTGCATTCCATTGAGTGTACCAAATTTGGGACACCTCCTTCAATTGGTATGAAGCCAATTCCGCTTTCTCTTTAGAGGATACTCCCATAGCATCCACAATTTTGTAAATCTCATCCAAGAATCCTTGGGGATCTTCTCCAATTCTAGAGCCCAAAAAGATAGGAGGATTCATCCTCACGAAGTCTCTCAGCCTTGAGCCCAAAAAGATAGGAGGATAATGACCCACATGCTTAAAATAATTAATTAACAAATTACCAAAAGAACCCCACTTGGCTGAGTCGCTTGGACAAAAACCAGGTTCAAACCACGCCCACCAGACCACACTCAGTCAATGGGGTTCGTGGTTTGGGACTGAGAGTCAACCTGCAAGGCATGCGACTACGGACCAAGACTACTGGCCATGGTTTGACCCATGAGTCGTAGGTCATGTCCGTAGTTTGGCCACTTTTGGACAACCATGGTTTTTCCTTGGGGCTTTGGGGTTTAGACTTAGGGTCCTCCTCAAGGATCCTTAGGGTGGTCCTTGGGGAGTTGTACCTTGACTCATAACCCCTAAACATCTCAACCATGCATCTTGACCACACCAAACACCATCAACACTCAAGATGATCGCATTCAAACACACGTTACTCTTTAGTTACTCTAGTTCATTTTTAGGGTCGCTACACATACATAGAAAATTGGGTAAATCTCAAGGAGTACTCTTGCACATTCATGTTACCTTGCCTAAGGTTTATAAACTCCTCTACCTTAACCCCCCTCTTCTCACGGGGAAAGTACCTACCAAGGAAAGCTTCCTTAAATAACTCCCATTCTATAGGACCCGGTCCAACCGGCCTATTGTCCTTCCATTAAGTAAACCAAATTTGGGAAACATCCTTCAATTGATAGGCAGAAATTTCCGCTTTTTCAATAGAAGTCACTCCCATAGCATTGACTATCTTATAAAATTCATCGAAGAATTCTTGGGGATCCTCTCCCACCTTAGATCCTATTAAAACCAGAAGATTCATCCTCACAAAATCCCTCAACATAGAAGCCATAGTACCCTCAATAGCATTAACTTTAGGCCTCACATCTCCATTAACTTGGGCCGTCATAGCTTGGGCCAAAGTGAGAAAAGCCGTCCTAATCTCCTTATTGGTCATGGCCGGGGGAACCACCGGGACTTGGTTGTCTTGCGTAACTTGGCCACCTTGAGGACCTTGGGGAGGAACTCCCCCATCCACATTCTCCTCTTCTGCCCTCCTTGGATTAGCCCTCGTATTCATATCCTATAAACACAAGAGAAGGGTTAGGAAAAAGGACACTTATGGAGCTAAACTCTAAGGCACGACTTCAAGAATAATCAAAGAAGTGTAACTTTCTAATGTCCTATAGCCTCTCGCTCATAGATTTGTCGCGACGCACACCGATGAACAAGACTCTACTAGACGTTGCTTGTGAGACATCAACCTAAAAACCATTCCCAAAACCTTATGCTCTGATACCATGTTTGTCAGGACCCGAGTCTACACCCCGGAAGCAACACGACATACTCGACCCCGAAGGGGTCTTATACAAGCCTCATAACATTCATTCGTCATATATGTAATAGAAATAGTACGGAATTTAAAACTTTTTATTCAAAAACCATACAATCTATCATTCAAAGCATTTAAACGCATGTAAAAATATATATCTCACATTGCCATATTAGACAAAATCTTGAACAAGAATAGGGGCACGACCATTTACAATAGAAATCTAATGTAGTCTATTACATGAACAAAAAGAAACTTCTAAAAAGACGCTTGTCCTCGATCTATGAGGAGGTACCACTTGATCTTGGAAGAATAGCAATCCAAGAACTTCAATCAAGATAGAAGCAATCACTTGCCGGAACCTACACTAGTAGTAAAAACATAGAACAATGGGTTAGCACACGAAAATGTACTAAGTATGAGGACCATGCAAAAACATGCTTTAAAAGGGACATTAAGGTTGGAAACCATGCATTATTCCACATTTTAGAAATATCATGATCAATAGCATAAGAGACATCAATTACAAATATAATCATCATACAAGTCATAATATCACATTTGAAAGAATAGCAACATGTAACTCTTTACTCTCAAATTTAGCCTTCATCTCGAGTAACCCTCATGCTATACCTTATGAAATGTATGCATAGCGTCCCACACCACCATCCACACCCAGGTACCACATGAAGGTCACCAAAAGTGAACTTACCATTCAACCTTTCCACCTTTACACAATAAAGCATATAAGAAATATAAACATTATATAAGTCACATTATCACATTAAGACGAACATCTAAGATAACTATAAGTCATACTTGTGCAATGTGCAAGTAGCATCCCATACTACTACTCACACTAAGTACTCTTTTGAAGTCACCATAGACAAGGCACATTCATATACGACAAGTCATGACAAGGAAGTTACTCATAATACAATCCAAGTATAGCATGCATCTTTACATTTAAGCATATAAAGATTTAAGCATTTAAGTCAACATTCTTCAATAAATTCATTTAAGACACATTCATTCATTAGCTAATAAGGATTAGAGAACTCACTATGACCTTTACAAAGCCTACTCGTGCAATGCATGGATGGCATCCAATACTACCACATACACTTTGTATAACTCTTCAAGAAACTATAATGCACATCTCATAGGATGGGAATAGGCATTAACCAACAATAGATCATGAGAGCTAAATCAAGGAATCTGGTGTCGTGTGACCCCACACCAAAGAAGAGTGTTCTACTTGCCAAGGGTAGAACTAGCAATCATCCTATGTAGGCACATAGTTATGGGATAAAGAAGATGTTCATTGAAATCTAACCTAACATTAGGAGAGCTATCAGCTTAGCCATATCCACTTGGTTCTTAGCCTCCATTCCCATAGAGTAGTTCATTAACATTACATTGTTGTACTTGAGATGGCCACCAACATTAGGCCTACCGATCCAAGGTACATTACACAAGAAAGGGCCACCATCATTAGGTCTACCGATTCAAGGTACATTTAGGATATCTAATTGATCTTCCTAGAAAGAGACACCACCATTAGGTCTACCGTTTCTAGGTTCATCATTTCACACAAGAATGGCCACCAACATTAGGTCTACCATTTCAAGGTTTTACATAACATTAGTTCCTAGACTCATTATGAAAGGCTACCAACACTAGGTCTACCAATCCAAGGTTTAGGCTAGAATACTTCATCATTCATTCATTTATGAAAGGCTACCAACATTAGGTCTACCAATTCAAGACATTAAGACATTTAGTCAAAATACATTCATTTTACAAGAGGAAGATACCTAAACCTACCAACTAGATATACTTTAAGGTTACTTTCATCAATACAATAAAAGGATGCCTTAGCCTACCAATTCAATGTATAATAAGTAGGGGAAAACCATTCACATTCCATCATCATCATTCATGAGTGTTAAGTTGATAAATAGCATTTCATTAATAACACAAATACATTCAATACAAGATCATCATTCTATAATTTAAATCACATGCATATCTTTCACATTATACTTAGTCAGTAAACAACTCCACCTTTCAATTGGATCAACATCTCTAGAACAATTCTACTTCAACGAGTAATTAGGTCAAACTTTTCCTTTCAAGGCAATGATCACAAATCCTCAATTCACCAAAAATTCACCATATATAGGCATAGACGATAATACAATTCAATAAACCAAAGCAATTTAGACAAATTCCACTCATAAGCTTTCATAATCATCAAACCCACTTCACAAAGCACAATTTAGGAATTGAGATAAATCATGGGTTCATAGATTAAAATCATCAATTAAACATCAATATAATCATAATTTGACATTAGCAAACCTTTAAAATCGTTTGTAGAAGGAACCCATGAGATTGAGTAAAATCTAGGGTTTTTCAAGAACTTGAAAGCATCTTTGAAATTGACTCTAGGGTGAAATATAACCCTAGATGAAGGATCACCACGCCTTTCTGTTGATTCCCCATGAAAATTGAAGAAGAAACACCTTGAAATCCCCAACCCTAGCTTGAACTTGACCTTGATCTCCAATGGAGTTCTAGAGAGAAGACTTTTTGGGAGGGAAGGGTTTTGATTTGGGGTTTTGAAATAATGAGGTTTAATTATTATTTAATACTCTTTAAATATCCTAATATACTTAAAATAACCTTTCAAAGACTTATTAGGACTTGGGGTGAATTTATCAATTCACCCTTACACTTGCCGCGACTTGACAAAAAAATAGGTTCACACGACAGCTCCCCATCCATAGGTCGTGGATGGGTTGATGCCTCATACTCTCCCTCCATCATTTTATTGGGAGAGATGTTTTGGGTCCGCTTGACCTACGGAGTCCATCCACGGGGCGTGGATGGGCCTACGTTGCGTCGACCCCTTCCGTAGGTCACCCCAGTCTCCTAGTTTCCTTGGGGTCTTGGGGTTTAGACTTAGAGTCCTCCTCAAGGACCATAAGGTTTGTCCTTGGGGGGTCGTACATCGATGTCTAACCTCCAAACATCTCAACCATGGCTCGGGGCAACATAAAACACCATCAAACCTCAAACCAACTCTAACACACACACGTTAGTCTCTAGTTTCACTTATTCATTTTTAGGGTCGTTAAAACAACTTGGTAATTTTTTTTTTACCTTTTTACTATGTCTAGCTAAAACCTCAATTCGTGGGGTGTGATTATGAGTTTATTTAACTGCTGGGTATTGTTAATTGATAGTTTATTTGCTGTTTAAAAGTGATTTCATTCAGTAATTATGGTTGAATTTAATGGGTTGTAGTTGCAAATATAATATTATCTTCATGTTTTTGGCTTTTTCGAGAGAGTGGTTTTAAAAACAAGATTGCTAAATCGATGGTCTGTGGGTATTAGGTTGTCATGGGTTCAACTCGAGAGGGTGAACCCTAAATCCTTTTCCTCCCATTCAGCTCGAGAGAGTGAATGGACTAAAGCAAATGTTGTGCTTCATTGTTGCTTATTTGTGTTTGATGGAGAGCAATTTGATTTGGGGTAAATTGTTTGAGAGAATGTTTATCCCCACTTAAGTCTAGCTTATTCACTGATATGCAGTTATTTACTATTAATTGCAATTATCCGGTTGTTTACCTTATCCCATAATCCAATCATATCCCAAGAATCCCGTATCCATATTCATATTTTCGTGTTATTTGTTTTTATAATTGAATATTGAATACAAAACCCCCCTTTGATATTTCACATTTATTTCACCCCAAACTTGAATTATGTTTTTCTTCGTAAATGTTTTTAGCTATGATTGACCTGGGCATATTTATTCTTTTCTATTGATTCTTGAGTACGAACCACTCCCTTGGGACTTGACCCCAACTCACTAGTTGGGTTGTATTACTACTTAACGATCGTTGGCACTTAGTATTGGATGAAGCGTCTTGATACGTGAAATTAGTGCCCTTGTCTATTCTCTTCGATAGAGGTACTTAGTTTACTTCTCAGTTTTGGAAGTCCTTCCAATAGGGTCGTGGCACTAAATTTAAGCTCAGCAGAGCTTTTCGTCAACATAATGATGGGAAAGCAGGTGAACTATCAAAACTTTGGAAGATATGTTGAGAGCATGTGTCATCTATTTCAAGGGAAATTGGAATGATCACTTGCCATTGATAGAGTGTGCTTATAATAATAGCTATCACACTAGTAATGGTATGGCTCCATTTGAGGCTCTTTATGGTAGGAGGTTTAGATCTCATATAGGTTGGTTTGTGGTAGGTGAAGTTCCCTTGATAGGACCCGAGTTAGTTCATTATTTTATGGCAAACATCTGACTTATTAGAGAGAGGTTGAGAATAGCCAAAGTCGACAAATGTCCTATGTCGATATTAGAAGAAGAGATCTTGAGTTTGATGTTCTCTATTAGGTTTAATTGAACATCAAATTTTTAGTCCTATGTCGATGTTAGAATAAGGGTGTGATGAGTTTTGGGAAGAAAGAAAGCTTAGTCCCCATTATGTAGGCCCCTATCAAATTTTTAGATGTGTTGGTGAGGTTGATTATGATCTTGATTTTCCTAATTATTTTGCATTGGTGAATCTAGTTTTCCATGTCTCTATGTAAACTAAGGGTGTTGGAGATCCGACATCTATAGTTCCCTTAGAAAGTTTGAGAGTTGATGAAAAGTTTTCTTATGAGGAAGTTTCGATTCAGATGTTAGATCGACAAGTTCAGAAGTTGGGAAACAAGAAAGTTACTTCTGTGAAAGTATTGTGGAGGAATCATTTAATTGAGGGTGATAATTGGGAGGGGGAGACCAATATGATGTCCCAATATCCCCATCTTTTTCCTTCTACTCCTACTCTAGCTTGAGGGTAATGACTTCTTGTTGGTTTATGCTTTGTTTTGGTGTCATGTGTTTTCAATATTCCTTCTTTTATGCATTTTCATGAAAAACTTGTATTTTGAAATAAAATGAGTTTATATGATTGATATTCCTCATGTTGTTGTGCATTGACTATGAGTTGCCTATGAAATTCATGAGATGAGTTGTTGAACATGTATTTATCTTGGATTTGATATTTCCTCCTTGGATGTATGCTTTTGAGAATTAATGGCATGTAGGATCCATGAAATTGCGTTGAGCATGCTTTTAGCTTGGAGATTGTAGTTCCTCCTCGAATATGAGTAAATTTGAAATGTCATGCATATTGGGTTGCTAGGTCTAGTTACTAGCTTCATTATGGTGCATTGAGCATGTTAGCTTGGAGTCGACGTTTCCTCCTTTTTTTTTTGAACATTTTGATGAGATTGCATGGAAGATGGGCTAGTATTGGGTCTTTTCTTTCATAAGGTCTCTAGAATTCCATTTTAGGACGAATGATCCTGGGGTGGGTAGGTGGGGGGAGTTAATGTAACATCCCAGATTCTAAAGTGGGCAACATAGAAGATTTTCAAAGATAACATAGGCCAACCATGGCCCGTCGGTAGAACCACAGACCGTAGGCCCAATTCTCAGATATGGAAATCTTCAAGTCTTCAAAGCTAAGGAAAATATGTCTCTCTATTCTCAGTTCTCTACTTCAAAACTGAAAAATTCAATAATAATGTATAATTCTTAAAATTAGATTCTAAACTAAAAATTCAAACATATATTTATAGTCGCCAAAAAATATGTTGCGAAGGACCATTCAGTGTACTAAGTTGGGATCACCGTTCCACTCGGCGATCTGCCCTTTGGTCAATTCCATCGCCTTTTTGCTTTGGCCTTCAGCATCTTCAAGTTCTATAACTTTGGGCTATCTAGCACTGCATCGCAGAACCTTTTAGCGACTCGCTGACTGCTTCTTTCTAATGCAGACTTGATTTTCTCCTATAGAACTTGGCACACTGGAACATTAGGCGAGCTTATGGCCATTCGGTTACTCTCCCAATGGGTTAGGCGATCATAAGGCCTTCTTTTCTTCGTTCTTTCAGCTGCCTTGTTTCTTTTTGCTCAATAGTGTCCATGCGTTGTTCCTCAATCCAAAAACCTGAAATTCTAGGATTTACATCAGTTATTGGCACAAAATATGAATTTGAGGACACTAAATCTATTAAAATAAAACGTTAAATGAGTCCAAATCTTGGACTCATCAACACCGCAACTTAAACATTTTCTTGTCCTCATGTAAAACTCAAGTTTAGCATTTCAAAAATGATGGCTCAAACAATGCTACACAATACTCAATCATGAATGCACACAAAAAGACTCAACTTACTCATGCAAGGACCAATTGTGCACTCAAAGATTCAAGCTGTGACTCACCATTGCCAAAGATTCTCAAGCTCACACTACTTGATTCAAATGCAAGTTCAAGCTCAATTAAAGTGTTCATATGCCCTCACACAAAGAATGATTCCATATTCACACACAATGGTTCGATAATTTAGAGCTCCAGAATCAATATCGACAATCACACTCACAAAGATGAACACAATGCATGATTTTACCCATAGGTTTGCCCGTATTTTCCAATCAACACTTGTTTCAGCTCACTCAAGATCAAACAACTCTTTACAAGGCTTGTAACGGAGCTGAGTGCAAAGGTATGGTCATTTAGGCTCAACGACTTCTATCATCATGAAATGTGGTGTGAACAACACTTTCTTTCCTTTTTTCATCATTCTCATTCATGCTCAATGGTCACCCCATTATTTATTTTCCATGGACTGTTGGAAAACCCATTTCTTTTTTACATTTTCACCACTTTATTCCCCAACTTTTTCATTCTTTTCTTTTTAATTCTTTTATTTTCTCTTTTTTTTATTATGGAGGGGTTCCATCTTTTTAAAAACCATGGGAAAGAGGACTTCCTTGTAATTCTTAATTTACGTTCTCTTTTTACCATACCCCCAACTTAGGCATTTTGCCTAAGTTGGCTATTCAAACAAACCACAAATCATGAAGATTATATGTAATTGATCAAGAAAGGTTACATATTCATTATGTTTCTTCCAAGAAAAGGTAAAGGCTCAAGGGGTGCTCAAGCGGGGTTCACACACTTACAAGTTTAGTCCAACAAAAAGAGGTATGATTTCAAATTGTTTCACACTCTTCAAAGTTATCTAAGATCATATCAAGAGATTGCATCATCTAGTCAACCATACCAACGGGGAAAATTCTAGCTGTCATCAGACATGGTTCACGGTAAGCTCATCATACAAGGCATTGACATCATTGTCAAACAAGACTCCACACTTTCGCTAGTGTGCAATGTTCATCACAAGAGACTCAATTCGATACTTGGCTAGTCAAAATGTGATGCAAGAAGTTCACATATTATCAATGCAACTTCATTTGTCCTCATCGTAGTTGTTTATTCATTTTTTTAATTATGAGCAATATTTAAGTCATCGATATTGATCAAAACCGATGCTGAACTTTGCAAGAGAAAAGGCACATTCAACACAAACAAGAGGTGGCACAATTTTTTTCGGAAGGGTCCAAAAATCATTTACAATTAAAAATTGCGGAGCCAAAAGCTCAATCATCCACAAAAACAGTACAATACATATTTTTCAGCTAAAAAACTCAATATATAAACAAAACAACTGTCACAAAAGGTGGGCCTCACCCCACCACAAATAAAAACATTACTTGTCCTCAACTGCAAATAAAATATAATATCCACCAGTCAAAATAAAGAAAGACAGAGAGGGAGGTAAAAAGGGATCCTGTCTAAACAGTCGCTCCGTCTATTGGGGAATCAGTGCCCGGAGCATCACTCTCATCTCGGGCCTCAGTACTCGGAGTCAGTTCAGAAAGACCTGGTCCACTAGAAACTGCCATGGACGTCTCTGTTAGCGATGTCTAGATCACTAACTACACAATCGTCTCCTCAAGATCTGGCAAATATCTATATATGCTCTCTTCCTGTATCTCTATTGGATGTTCGTCGCTCTCTGCATCCAACTCATCAACTACGATATCCTTCATATGTACATCCCCGGTGGTAGACGATGGAATCTCTAAAGTCTCAGGAGCATCCATATCATCTGCAACCTCTAGTAATGAAGTGAAGTCAGTAGACTTTATATAGTCTACATCCTTTCTCAGATCAATAACATCGGTTGTCAAACTCGTAACCTCAGAGGTTTCCCCCTGTCTTCTCTCATAAGCTTCGACTCACATTGTGAGAGTGCTAATAAAAGTCTTGAGAGGAAGGGGGTCAGTGCAGCCAAAATAGCAACCTCAATCATCAGTAAATGTATTTCTCTAGCCGGGTCACCCTCACATCAGTTGAATGGGCCATATGCCCCATCTTCAGCATCATTGCCTGAGTAATCTTGGTTGGCTGGGATGAGGTGGAAGTACCCGGGACCTAGGAAGAAGTGGAAAGGGCAGAAGTACATGAAGGCATGGAGGCAGGAGTAGGCAATGGTTGCTCTGCAGGTATAAAATGAATATCAACCTCCGGAGAAGTATATGTCGGAGCTGCTCTCCTCCTGTCAACCTCCTGTCATGTGTACTCGGCCTCAATGAATCGGATATCAGTGACGAAAGATGGGGTAACCTCAGTATCCCTCGTATCATCCTGGGGCACTCCAGCTCGCCGGCATAACTCCGTGATCAATACTGGGAAAGGTAAGGAAGTCTGCCTTTTCTTGGCCCTAATGGTCATCTCCTACTCAATTAGGAGTCCCAGGTCGATGCTCCTCTGGGATATGATAGCTCTAAGTCCTGATGCCTTAAGATAGCGCAGAATAGACTCATTCTGGGATGACATTATGGTTCTACTAATGAAGCCAAACTAGAAACGAGAAGCAATACTCAAATCCCTCTTCTCTATGG
Source organism: Solanum chiquidenum (assembly GCA_029582725.1). Lineage (NCBI taxonomy): Eukaryota > Viridiplantae > Streptophyta > Magnoliopsida > Solanales > Solanaceae > Solanum > Solanum chiquidenum. Next base: position 17,451 of record JAJOOS010006091.1, on the reverse strand, counting down.
GAACCCCTGCCTCGATCCACCTCAGGGTGGTATCGGAAATCAATGAAGCCAACCAGTCCTTCAATTCATCTAAGGACTGAGAAACATGAAATCCATCGTAAGGGCATGTAGAATGCAGAGTTCTACCTAATGCATTGTTAACATGCTTACTATTGCACCCGACTTTCTTACCCCAAACCATGACCGACTTAATCGGTCTGAATTCACTTGCCTTCTTCTTTCTCTTCGGAACCAGGTCACCATAAGTTATATAGAACACCCAGAATCATGAAGGAATATAGGGGCCTCAGAGCAAGGTGAACCGATCAAACTGGTGGAAGTGGAGGCTGTCCCTCACATCGGAGTACTTGCCCTCAATGCCCTCTATGGATAATAACTTCTCCTCCAGAATCATTTGCAATCCGTCACCTTTCAACCTATTGAAAGCATAGGAAGAGGGATGACTGGTGGCACTGGAGCCACAAGAGGTGCCTGATCTGGCACATAGTCTGCTACCCTAGCAGAGTCAGGGCAAGATCTAGCTCGGATCTCAGCCCTATGGGACTGTAAGGGTTGGTCATCCTTAGGCTCAGATAGAGCAGCCGGGGAGTTAGTTGTCACCCTATCAGATATGGGCCTCTTGCCCTTGATGTTTTCCCCTAGTAAATGCTCTTGTCGTCCCTTCTTGGGAGGATTTGCCCCCTTCATTTATTGTGATACCCCGCGCTCTTTTTTGGGGTGGCATGTCGATGCTTGCCCTCACCATATCTGCAAAACCATCAGGCAAAATTTAAAAACAATTCAATTAGGTGCACATAAACATAGTTGTAGACAGACTCTCTGATCCAGTGGGCGAGTCTCCGAATAACTCTAGTGAGCTAGATAGGGCTCATCGAGAGGATTGGCTCAAAAATATCAGAAATATTTTGTAAGTCGGTGGTGGGAAGGCCTTTCGGCAAATTACCGATAGCATTCGGCCTGCATCGATTAGCCCGCCGAAAGTTACAGTACAATTTAAGCTACAGGGGTACAGAGAAAGGGCGATGAAGAAGTCTTTCAGCAGGTCGCCGAGTGCCTTCGGTGACTTTTAGATTCTGGCCGAATGTGACAGAATTAAACTTCACATAAAGCATGAAATTAAAGGTGAGATGCGGAACTTCGGCGAACCGCCGAGTGCTTCGGCGACCTGGACCCAGCTCTCCAAACGAACCAACGTGCTTACTTTTCAACCCAACTTCTCAAATTCAACCCCGCAACCCCCCAAAAACAAAATCAAATCATGCACTTTTGCAATTCAACTAAGACCCATTACACCCATTACCTCGGGATACTCAGACATCTCCCGGTTTGACCAAATTTTGCTATTTGATGACATCTTCCCTTAAGAATGATGTCACCCGCTTTATCACTAGGAAAATTACGTCATTTGGCACAAACACGGGTTACTTAGATTTCACCCGCATAGACCCATCAACATGCAACCCATAAACATGCAAGCACAACCCCACAAATTTTATCCAATTTAAAGGCACAAAATTACAGGAATTCTGTAATATAAACATTACGGGCAAGGTTATCAAATTAACATAGGTATTAGAGCATACTAACACTATAAGAAAGGCCCAGCACACTTCAACAAGATAAAATTCATTGCAGATGGGTACAAATTCTCAAAAATAAACTTGGGATTTGGAAAACCATTATTAAATGCCGATTAATAAAGATTGAAATGCTAGGCAGCAAAGAAATCCACTCCGACCACAAATCAAAGACTACAATATTGTAAAAATGCAAGAAATATTGAAAATACTAAGCGGGTGTGAGTTTTGGAAGATTAAAAATGAGGGAAAGTGAAAGAGTTTAAACTTTTGAACCTTTTGCCTTAAAAACCGTCCAATTCTTGCCCATTAGGCAACATTAGTTTTGCTCGCCGATCCACTCGGTGACACGCCGAGTGTTCACTTACCTCATCAAGTTTTACAGGACGACAAGTTAATGTGGGGGTCCGAACGACGAACTATATCGTGATCGTCGACTTGGTGGGTAATTCGCCAATCATTTCCTGGGCTCGTTGAGTTTTACAGTCTCTAATTTAAAGTTCTCTTGAGTTAAACAACGGTCATAGTCGGGCACGCCGACCTCTTCGGTGAAGCACTGACTGAACTTTTAGCTCGCCAACCTGCACTTTTCAAACACAATCTACACTTTAACATGCAAAATTAACACACAATTATTTCCAAGATAAAAACTAAAGCGATAAACACTTGCATTGCCTCCATATAAGCGCCTTAGTTAACGTCATGGTGCATCACAATTTCCCACTCAATTTGGGTTTGAGGGGTTTGCCTCACTTTCGTAAGGCCAACCACTTCTTGTTGTGGGTAGAGAGAATTCAACACTTGGTCCATTTGGGACTCAAGAAGCTGAATGAAGATGGCGTGAGAGGTTGTCATCTGATTCAGCATCAAGACATTCTCTTTTATCTCCTCCAACACTCTGTCATGTTCTTCGACTTTGTCAAGAATGAGTGAGAGCACCTCTTAAATTTTTCACCCTCTTGCTCTTCATTCTTCAATGCTCGTGAGGGGGAATGTACATATATCTATTTGTGGACATCATTTCCAAGTTCTTGACCTCTTCTTTGTCCCTCTTTTCCTTGTTGGTTTTGGCCACACAATCAAGGAGTTTGGTTGAGGTTTTATAGGAATGTCGCATCAAGCAGCCCGAAGAAAGTTGATCAACCATCATTCCATTTTCGAGGCCAATACCTTGGTAGAAGCATTCCAGGAGCATCTTATCTAGAATTCCATGAGTTAGGCACTGCTGCAATAGGATTTTAAACCTTTGCCACAACTCATAAATGTCCTCACCTTCCAATGGCGCGGGAGTGGTACTGTTTGAAATTCTTTTAGTGAAGTTGAATTTTGTTCTTTTTAGTCATAGTTGAATCTACTTACTCTTACTTTTGGTTTATTTGTTGTTTGTTTAAATAAGAGGAAATGAGCATATCTTGTAAAATGGTAGCGAAGGGGACCACCTTTCTTAAAAAATGATGATCCGTAGGGATAACATTGTAAAATTCAAGAAATTTGAGGGTGAAACAATCCATGAGTTGTGGCTGAGATTTAAGGCACTATTGCTGCAGTGCCCAACTCATGAAATCACAGAGAAGATGTTACTGGACTGCTTCTATAGAGGTCTTGGTCATGAAAACAGAGGAGTGGCCGACCAATTTTCTCCGGGTGGTCTAATTCTACAACCCTCTGTAGTAATGGCTGATATACTTGATCACATGATTAAGATAAGCAAGGAGATAGAGATGGACAAGAATCTGGCCATACTGTTGACTCAACTGTATGTCTTGGCCAAAACGATCACAGAATTAGACGTAATGTACAAAAATAATGATAGGTACATTCCCCATCACGGATGTAGAAATCCCAAGGAGTATGAGAGTGGGAAGATAGAAGAGATACTCTTACTCATTCATCACAAAGTCAAAGAACGCGACATAGTGTTGAAAGAGATAACAGAGAATGTCTCAATGCTAAATTATATGACTGCCTCTCATTCCATGTCGATTCAGCTACTTGAGACCCAAATGGTTCATATCTTGTCTCGTCTCTACCTAAGAAAAAAAAGGGTTTCCTAGTGATACTATGGCAAACCCCAAGAATGAAACTTAAGTGGGGACTTGCGTCATGCTGTGACGTTAACTAAGGCGCTGCTTGGGAGGTAACCCAAGTTTTTATTTGGTTTCTTTTTGTTTTTGGAATAAAATGTGTTGATTGTGTAGGTTGAAGTGCAGAATGTGTTTGAAAAGTGCAAGTTAGCGAGAAAAATGTCCAGTCGACTACTCGTCGAAGAGGTCGGCGAGGCCAGCTTGGACCTCTGTTGGACTCAAGAAACCAGGAGATGGAGTTTGTAAAACTCAGCGGGCCCATGAACAAGTAGGCGTATCATGGAACAGGTCGGTGATCCTAACATTATCCGTCGTTTGGACCACCACATTAACTTGAGGTCCTGTAAAAGTCGGCGAAGTAAGTAATCACTTGGTGTGTCGTCGAGTTGTTCGGTGAGTAAAAACATCATCGCCGAAAGGGCGCAACCTGGACGGTTTTGAAAAGGTCAAAGTTTAAAAATTTCAAACTCATTCACATTCCCTCATTTGTTAACATCATACAATCACACCCACACTCTATATTTCCCATATTTTTGCATTTTTTCCCTTTTTAGTCGTGTGTTATGTGTTCAAAGTTGGATACTTTGCCGCTTAGCTTTACAGATTCATATATTCGGCATTACAGGTTGGTTTTTCGAACCCAAACTCGTAATTAATGGTTAAAATCATTTGCAATCATGTCGTTCTTATTGATGTGTGTTGGGCCTCTCTGAATTTGTTTATGTGTGCTTGTTTGCCTATTTTAATTTTGATATCCTACCTTAAATTCCTATGTGGTTGATTTCCTGAATTGTATGCTTTAAAATTGACCAAAATCTTGTGGGTTTGGCTTTATTCTCATTGAGTCTAGTCGGGTGAAGTCGGAGTAACCCAAATTGTGCTAAATGACATGCTTTGCCAAATGATGGGGAGTTTGACGTCATTCATAAGAGTTAAAGCCGTCAAATGACAAATTTTTGCCAAACCAGGGGAAGTCTGAGTACCCCGATGGCATGGGTCTAATGGGTCTGGACTTAATTGAGAATGTGTGTGTTTTGATTTTGTTTTCAGGGGCTGTGGGGTTGATTATTGAAGTCGGGGTTGAAAGTAGGCTCGTTAGGAAGTTTGGTGAGTTGGGTCGAGTCGCCGAACCACTCGGCGATTCGCCAAAATACCCCTTGATCACCTTTAATTCCGTCATTTTCATGGTTTTGGTTCTATTTTGGCGAGAAGCCACAGTTCACCTAGTGCACTCGGCGACACACTAAAAGTTTTGTTTGATCGTTCTTTCTGGGCCTCCAACCCCTTTTCGGTGAGCTAGTCTGTGCTCACCGAATGATGTCGGCGATTCGTCGAAAGGGTTTTACCATCACCGACAGGACATTTTTATGGAAGATTTTTGAGCTAATCATTTCGGCATGCCCGATCTAGCTCGCCAGAGTGAATCGGTCACTCACCGACCGGTTCGGTAAGTCTTTCTGCATCTTATTTTTCTGCACTTTTCTTGAATTATTTCTAATATTTTATGATGTTTTTGCAGATATGGCTAGACGAAAAGTAGCGAGTTGAGGTATGCCGCCCAACAAGAGAGAAAACATAATTACCATAGATGAGGATATAGTTGCATCCCGGGTAAAGGCAACAAAACTTCCTACCACAAGTTGGAAGGGAAAAAGGGAAAGGCAAGTCACCTTGTCCGGGATCACCGGAGGTCAGCTATGACATTGACGAAGTATACACCACTCACCTTACCACTTCTGAGAGTGAGAGTGCTCACCAGGACCCTCAGGCAACCATCTCTAAGACTGAGGATGATGAACTGCTATTTGCCCAGTAAGCTGAGCTGCGATTCAAGAGGATGCATGATATGCCTAAGATCAGAGTGCATGTGACCGATACTCCTCCTTCCGTTCAATATTAGGTTGTAGACCCAGCACCACATGCGCATGGTCTTCCTCCCCAATCTATGAATAGACTAAAGGCTGAGGGATTGAGGAAAATCATCGAGGAGAAGAGGTTGTATATCGATGGAATGATAGATAGATACTCAAAGATTTGGAGCTGCTTGAAGTCTCACAAATTCCAAATCTTCACAAAACCGTGTTGCTCTTATATTCACAATTGGGTCTAGGAGTTTTACACTACCTACATATGTAACGACCCTGGAATACACCCTAGAAATTACACAGCGTACTTGACCCCGAAGGGGTTTCGTACAAGCCCTTAACATATCTTTAAAATGAGATAGTAGGAGAATACGGGAGAATTTAAAACTTTTCTTTACAATTGAAATCTTTATAAAAGCAAGCGGAAATCTTTCTATACTTTGTCTCAAACCATCTAATACAACTTTAGAATATAAAACATTGGGACGCAGCCCATACAAATTCTAAAACATAAAAGTACATGACATAAAGGAATGTGGTTATTGTCCTCGAAGCTATGAGGACTCACCAAGTCTTCAATCTTCCTTAGCTCCTTAGAAACCTATCTTCAAGTAAACTCAGTCTCCAAACCCTACATTTGATTATAATGTAGGCAACATGCGTTAGTACAAAATTTACCAAGTATGAAAGCTAGCATAACATCATAAGAGTGTATCAAATGGTAAGTCAACATAAGACATAAACATAGGAGACAATAACATGAACATAACATAAACATCAACACAAGCATCATATAAACATAAGTCAACATAAGACATATTTAATGAGTATATGAGATACATCATGTTCATGGCATAGTCTTTACTTAGACTTTCATGACTACTATACTTCAACCTTAGGTCCATCATATTACAAGAGAACTTCTTCACAAGCCACCTCCAAGTATACTTGTGGAATGCAAGGATAGCATCCCATACTACCATCCAAGCTATGTACCTCTTTTTGGTCGTTCTTGGGCATAGTCCACCTTCATATTCAAGACTTAGGTCTTCATGTAATCTTAATCATAATCTATGTACAAGGTCAACTCTTAAGCTTCTCTATGCCATAAGGGTACCATACTTCTAAGTAACCCCAAGACACACTTGTGCAATGCATGGAAGGCATCCCATACTACCCTCAACACTAAGCATAGCCTTGAAGTCATCCTAGTCATATACACCCTACTTTGGCCTCATCATTAGCTAAACTCTCATAAATAAGGAAATCTCTCACCTTAAGTCCACCACAACTAGGAAAGGCAACTCTAGCCCAATCCTATCTCAAGACTTCTCTTTAGTGACCTTAACTCATAATTGCATTCATTTCACCCCATAATACAATACATGCTAAGTACTACCTTTAGGTCCTCATGCTAACACTTCTTGGTTTGGAACCTAGTTCATCTCTTTAACTTTAGAACACTATGAGTTACTCTCTTAAACACATCTTAGTTCATTAATAGGTTGAACCCTATGAGATACTTCTTTTAGCATGTCCAAGTTCATTACTAGCATGGACCCTATGAGATACTACTCTAAGCATGTCTAAGTCCATTTATACTCTTGAACACTATGAGGTACTTCCCGAAGTAAGTCTTAGTTCAGTTATGCTTTAGAACACTGTGAGATACTTCGCAAGCATGTCTTAGTTCATATGATATGGAGATTTCTACTAGGAACCTTCACTCCACTATGTAAAGGATCCCATCTCATGAGATCTAACTTTGGGAAAACCCATACTCTACTACGTAAGAGTTCCCCCTTTAACTTGGATAGTCCTCACATCAACTAGGTGTGGCTCTCCATTCTTCTTGGAGTCCGAACCCTATCTTGTGTGACACTTCATATCATTGCCAATATCCACTTGGAGCCAAGCATACACCCCAAGATTTACTTTTGAAGCCTTTTTTAACACTCATAACTCATTGAAGGATGTCCTTGACAATAAATCCATGTTCAAGTGATTCTATCACTGCATTCACTCAATCCCTAAACCTACAGCCATCACAACAACCTAAATCATAAGACAAACTAATCTCAAGTCTCAGTCATAATTGATCATACCATCATCAATCTAGTATCAATACATGTTTACATACTTCAATTATTGAACAATTGGTATTCATAAACTCAATTCTAGAAGATTACCTTGAACCTTCAATTTCACCTTTCATGGCATAAACCCACATAATGTAACTCATCAATTTAGACTAGGTCAACCATGATAAACATGTAATACCTTCATTATAACATAACAATCATTAATCTAGTATCAATACCTGTTTACATACTTCAATTATTGAACAATTGGTTTTCATAAACTCAATTCTAGAAAATTACCTTGAACCTTCAATTTCACCTTTCATGGCATAAACCCACATAATTTAACTCATCAATTTAGACTAGGTCAACCATGATAAACATGTAATACCTTCATTATAAAATAAATCAATACCAAATAAAACATAAATAGGTACTATCCAACTATTTGGAGTCATACCCAACTATACCCACAACAATGGAAGAAACCCTAGCTTTGGGGTTCTTCTTCACAATTTGGGGAATGAACTAGGGGACTCTATGGGTGGAAGAACCCATAGATGAAAAGCTAAACATACCTTAATTAAATCCCTAGCACAAGCCTTTAGCAATGGAACCTTTTAACTTGTCCCTAGCTTCAAGCCCTAGACTCTTCTTCAACGGGAGCTCTTTCTAAAGAGAGAAATATTCTTTGGAGTGGATGAAGTTCGGTTTTCTTTGAATTGTAGGGAGAATCACTTAATAGAAGTAATCTTAGGTCTAATAAACATATATACTTGTTAGGAAAGAAGTGGGAAAGTCTTGGTTAAAGTTTTGGAAAACTTACTTAAAGACCCTCACTTAAAATACGAATTCTTGTGTCTTGCCTGCTTGAGCTCACCCTTTGGACCCTTGGGCTCGCCCTTTGGACTAGGTAACTCGCCAAATGCACCCTTGGCTCGGCCAATATTCTAGTGAGCTTGGAATTTGGGCAGTCCACTAGGCGATCTAGGGAGCTAAAGGGCGATCTGCCAACCTGGTTGGCGAGCTGCGACTTAGCTCGCCCTTTGCTCCAGAATGTAGGCCTAATGCGACAGCCGACTAGGAGATCATAAGGCACAAGGGCGACTCGCCCAACCCTTTGGGCGATCATGAAGTCCTATCGCCAAAAGACCCCTCTAAGAACAAGGTTTCTTGGACTCCTTCTTGCTAGCATAGGTCTTTACTTGCACCCTAGACTTCTTCCTTGCTAAATTAAGGTCTAAAACAGCCTAGACATTCACTTAAGGGTACCCTAACAAACACGATGAGGCTCTAGTTCAACCTATCATTTTGCGAGTAATTACATGATCCCCCACTTAGGAACATTCTTCCTCGAATGACACTTGAAACACATTAAGTGTTAACGACTCAAGACTAGCAGCCCATCATGCATGCCATATATCCAAATGCACACAACCATGGAGGAAAACTTTAACTCCAAGCTAAACATACTCAATGCAACACAAGAGAGTAGGAACTACATCTACCAACCCAAAATGGATGAACTTCTACTTCTATTTATTTTCAAGGAGGAACTAACATCCCCTAGCTACAACATGTTTAACACACACTCATGGAGCCTAACATGCAATTTACTCTCAAAAAGCATTTTCTCAAGGAGGAATCTTTCAGCTTCAAAACTAAGGCGTGCTCGTAACTCATGTCATGAAGTCTATATGCAACTTTACTCAATTGCACTACAACATAAGGAACACAATGCATATAAGTCATTTCTAACAAGACCTAAGAATTTTCATGAACATGCATCACATAAGAAGATCCTGACAATATACAATTCACACATGACTTCATAAAAAGCAAATCAAGAGGAACTTATCATCTCAAGCTTGAATAGGAGTAGAAGAAATGGATGAGGACATTGGGACATCTCATTGTCCCTTGGCCTCCTAAGTAGCACTCTTAACAAAGATCCTTTCTACAGAACTCTTCTTACCACTCTAAGGAACAACTTCCTTGTTCCTCTATTTCTTTACTTGCCGGTCTAAGACCTCTACCGGTACTTCTAAATTAGAGAGGATCTCATTTAAGCACTCTAACTCACAACCAACCTTCCTTACACCACTCAAGATATTACATGAGCCTAATCATGAACATCAAGGACACTCAACGACCTTGATATCTAAACACATTACCTCTCCCCTTGGGAGCAAGCCTATTAAAAATCTTCTAAACGGCTACCATAATATAAAGGCAACAATGAAGCATCATTCATGCTAAAGAGAACATCAAAGTCTAACAACTCAAATCAACCAAGTCGTATAGCCATAATTGACATCTCAACCAACATTTCTCCATCACTCTTTGTAGCATAAACCCTTCTAATAGTCACATCCTAAAGACCATCACATAAAGGATAAGAGAGAGAGCTTATAGATCTATGGCACGACTTGGAGAATGAAGAAATGAAACTTTCCTAAGCATCCAATAGCCTCTCATTCATAAAATGTGGCGCGCTTCATATTTATGAACAAGACTCTACTAGTTGTGGTTGGAGACAACCTAAAACCATGCCAAAATCTTAATCTCTGATACCAAGTTTGTAACGACCCGAGAATACACCCTAGAAGTTACATGGCGTACTTGACCCCGAAGGGGTCTCGTACAATCCCTTAGCATATCTTGAACATGACATAGTAGGAAAATATGGGAGAATTTAAAACTTTTCTTTACAATTGAAATCTGTATAAAAGCAAGCGAAAATCTTTATATACTTTGTCTCAAACCATATAATACGACTTTAGATTATAAACCTTTGGGACACATCCCATACAAAGTCTAAAACATAAAAGTAAATGACATAAAGAAATGTCGTTATTGTCCTCAAAGCTATGATGACTCACCAAGTCTTCAATCTTCCTTAGCTCCTTAGAAGCGTATCTCCAAGTAAACTCATTCTCCAAACCCTACATTTGATTAGAATGTAGGCAATATGCATTAGTACAAAATGTACAAAGTATGAAAGCTAGCATAATATCATAAGAGCATCTCAAATGGTTAGTCAACATAAGGCATAAGCATAGGAGACAATAACATGAACATAACATAAACATCAACACAAGCATCATATAAACATAAGTCAACATAAGACATATTTAATGAGTATAGGAGATACATCATGTTCATGGCAGTCTTTACTTAGAATTTCATGACTACAATACTTCAACCTTAGGTCCTTCAAATTACAAAAGAACTACTTCACAAGCCACCTCCAAGTATACTTGTGCAATCCAAAGATAGCATCCCATACTACTATCCAAGCTAAGTACCTCTCTTTGGTCGTTCATGTGCATAGTCCACATTTATATTCAAGACTTAGGTCTTCATGTCATCTTAATCATAATCTATGTACAAGGTCAACTCTTAAGCTTCTCTATGCCATAAGGGTACCGTACTTCTAATTATCCACAAGACACACTTGTGCAATGCATGGAAGGAATCCCATACTACCCTCTACACTAAGCATAGCCTTGAAGTCATCCTAGTCATATTCACTCTATTTCAGCCTTATCATTAGCTCAACTCTCATAAATAAGGAAGTCTCTCACCTTAAGTCAACTACAACTAGGAAAGGCAACTCTAGCCCAATCCTATCTCAAGACTTCTCTTTAGTGACCAAAAGTCATACTTGTGCAATGCATGCATAGCATCCCATAATACCATACATGCTAAGTACTACCTTTAGGTCCTCATGCTAACACTTCTTAGTTTGCAACCTAGTTCCTTTCTTAAACTATAGAACACTATGAGGTAGTCTCTTAAGCACATCTAAGTTCATTAATAGGTTGAACTCTATGAGATACTTCTTTTAGCATGTCCAAGTTCATTACTAGCATGGACCCTATGAGATGCTACTCTAAGTATGTCTAAGTCCATTTATACTCTTGAACACTATGAGGTACTTCCCTAGGTAAGTCTTAGTTCAGTTATGTTTTAGAATACTATGAGATGCTTCTCAAGCATGTTTTAGTTCATAGGATATGGGGATTTCTACTAGGAACCTTGACTTCACTATGTGAATAATCCCATCTCATGAGCCCTAACTTTGGGAAAATCCACACTCTACTACCTAAGAGTTCCCTCTTTAACTTGGATGGTCCTCACATCAACTAGGTGTTGCTCTCCATTCTTCGTAATGTCTGGACCCTATCTTGTGTGACACTCCATCGCATTGCCAATATCCACTTGGAGCCAAGCATACACCCTAAGATTTACTTGTTAAGCCTTGCTTGACACTCATAACTCATGGAAATATGTCCTTGACAATAAATCCATGTTCAAGTGATTCTATCACTTCATTCACTCAAGCCCTAAACAGCCATCACAACAACCTAAATCATAAGACAAACTAATCTCAAGTCTTAGTCATAGGTGATTCTATTCACAATTCATCACAAGTCCTAACTTCAAGCACTACAATTCATAATTGATCATGAAATAATCAATATAGTATCAATACATGTTTAGTTACTTCAATTATTGAACAATTGGTATTCATAAACTCAATTCTAGAGGATTATCTTGAACCTTCAATTTTACCTTTCATCTCATAAACCCACATAATTCAACTCATCAATTTAGACTAAGGCAACCATGAGAAACATGTAATACCTTAATTATAACATAAATCAATACCAAATTAGATATAAATAGGTACTATACAACTATTTGGAGTCATACCCAACTATACCCACAACAAAGGAAGAAACCCTAGCTTTGGGGTTCTTCTTCACAATTTGGGGAACGGACTAGGGGACTTTATGGGTGGATTAACCCATATATAAAAATCTAAACATACAGTAATCAAATCTCTAGCACAAGAATTTAGAAATGGAACCTTTTATCTTGACCCTATCTTCAAGCCCTAGCCTCTTCTTCAATGGGGGGTTCTTTCTAAAGAGAGAAATATTCTTTTGAGGGGATGAAGTTGGGTTTTATTTGGATTCTCGGGAGAATGACTTAATAGAGGTAATCTTAGGTTTAATGAACACATATAATTGATAGGAAAGGAGCGAGAAAGTCTTGGTTAAAGTTTTGGAGAGATTACTTAAAGACCCTCACTTAAAATACGAATTCTTGTGTCTTGCCCGCTTGAGCTCACCCTTTGGACCCTTGGGCTCACCCTTTGGAGTAGGTAACTCGCCAAATGCACCCTTGGCTCGCCCAATATTCAAATGAGCTTGGAATTTGGCAGCCCACTAGGTGATCTAGGGAGCTAAAGGGAGATCCACCAACTTGGTTGGCAAGTTGCTACATATCTCACCCTTTATTCCAGAATGTAGGCCAAATGCGACAGCCCACTAGGCGATCATAAGGCACAAGGGCGACTCGCCCAACCCTTTGGGTGATCATGAAGTCCTATTGCCAAAAGGCCCCTTAAAGAACAAGGTTTCTTTCACTCCTTTTTGCTAGCATAGGTCCTTACTTGCACCCTAGACTTCTTCCTTGCTCAATTAAGGTCTAAAAAATCCTAGACATTCACTTTAGGGTACACTAACCCACACAAGGAGGCTCTAGTTCAACCTATCATTTTGCTAGTCGTTACAACAGAGCCCTAGTACCTCACGAAAAGTGGAAGGCAACATCTTTCAAACTAGTTGACTACGTGGTCGTGAGGGGTAAGAAGGTTAAGTATGACAGCAGTGACATAAATTAGGTATTGGAGTGCACCACCAACATTGTTAATCACTACCAATACATGATCAATACCAAGTCTTTGGAGACTATGAAGGAATGGTTGGCTCCTCTGTTGTCGGATGGTACTCCTAAGTGGGTCGAGGCTGGAGTGCAGATTGAGAAGAATGATCTTAAGGTGGCAGCAATGTACTACTTTGGCTTCATCAGCAATATCATTATGCCATCTCAGAATGAATTTATCCTCAACCACACAAAGGCGGCGTGTCTTGGGTCCATAATTTATGCGAAGAGCATCAAATTTGGGTATGATATTCAGCCAAGAAATTGCCTAGAGGGCCAAGCAGCGCCAAACTTCTCTCCCTTTCCCAGTACTGATTACCGAGCTGTGCAGACGAGCCGGAGAGCCTTTTTATGTGAAGAAGGATGTGCAAGTGAATCCCACATCTTGTAATGACATCCGATAAATTGAAGCTGACTACCTAAAAGATGAGGCTGAGAAGAAGAAGGCAGCCCTGGTGGACACCTCCCCAGTTTTTGATACTGATACACTAACTGAAATAGAAATATCCTCTACTCCGACCTTTGGGACTTTAGGTATATCTAGTGTTGCCCCTTTCATGACTCTAAATTCCTATTCCACTCCCTTTCCCCCTAGGTCTCGTACTGATTTGCGACCCCCACTCACCCAGGCCACATTACTATGGATGGGGACGCTAGCCCATTCTGCGGATAAGCGTGGCTCTAGGATTGAGGCCACAATTCCTCGGATTATATAGTGGGTCATTACTTCTACTATGACACCCCTTTGTGAGTCTATTGATGCCCTTGCGGCACAGATAGAGTTGTGTGAGCAAGGACAAGGAGGCACTAATTAGGTGACGGCTCTAAAAGCAACAATTGCTAAGCTGAGGAAGGACATGGACCAGCTGAAGTCCACAGATATATCCATGACTTTTGGGACTATGGAGATCCCAAACGTGCCAGTTGAGATAGATATGCCTCCAACTATCACCGGAGATGAGGAATGAGTTGAGGAGGTACCTACTACCGAGTCTAAGGCTGAGACTGATTAGGAGCAGCTTGGTGTCAATGATGAGGCTACTATGAGGGCCTTAGAGAGGTTGAGGAGGCTATGATAGATTCAACCGTGCAGATTTCATTGGCAGACACCACCATCGCTGGGTCTAGTGTTGTTTCTACCCCTGGCACTAATGCCCACGATCAGAGTGCTACACTAGACACTGATGCCTCACAGATGGAGCAACTGTGTAGACAAGAATTCATCTTTACCTCCCTCTTTGGCGTTGTTGTTGATTTTTTTACTATTTTGTTTCATTTGAGGACAACTGCTTGTTATTTGTGGTGGGGTTAGGTATTTCCATACCTACCTCTTGTGACTACTATCTTTTGTATATATTGGGATTTTGCACAATAAATTGTGTTGTTGATATCTATTTTGTGGATGTTTGAGCTTATGGCTCCTTATTTTGAATGTAAATGGGTTTTGACCTTTTCTAAAATAATTTCCCCCCCCCTTGTGTGTGATTAGGGTTGTTCTTGAGCAAATTTGAATAATGGTTAGGATCAATACCGATGACTTTAATAGTGCTCTTAATCGAACAAAAATGAATGCGAGGCAACAATGAGGCCAAATTAAGTTGCATAGAAAATATGTGAATTTTTTGCATCTCGTTGTGACTAGACGATTATCAAATGAGTCTCTTGTGATGAACATTGCACACTAGCGAAAGTGCGGAATCTTGTTTGATATTATTACCAATGCCTTGTGTGATGAGTTTATCGTGAACCTTGTGTGATGACACCTATAATTTGCCTTGATGGTTCGGTTGACCAAGTGATGCAAGATCTTGAAATGCTGTCACGCAACAATTTTGAAGTGTGGAACAATTTGACAATATACTTCTTTTGTGGCCAACCTTATGAGTGTGTGAACTTTACTTGAACCCTTTTAGAGT
Organism: Solanum chiquidenum; assembly: GCA_029582725.1. Lineage (NCBI taxonomy): Eukaryota > Viridiplantae > Streptophyta > Magnoliopsida > Solanales > Solanaceae > Solanum > Solanum chiquidenum. Next base: position 2,192 of record JAJOOS010006091.1, on the reverse strand, counting down.
CTTACCCTTTTCTTGGAAGAAACTGGATGAAATTGTAACCCCTCTTAATCCTTTCACCCATAATCCTCATGAAGTGTGGATTGTTTGAATAGCCATATTAGGCCAAAAGCCTAAGTTGGGGGTATGCTGAAAAGAAAAGGTAAATAAAAAATTGTGAAGAAGTCCCCCTTGATCCATGGTTTTGAAAAATATGGAACACCTCCATACAAAAAAAAAGAATTAAAAAGTTGTCAAAAAAAAGTTGTGAAAATTGCAAAAGAAATGCGGTGTCCTATATTCCATTGGAAGTGAATAATGGGGTGAATTTTGAGCACAAGTGACAATGTTAAAGAAAAGGAAAAAAAGTGATGTTCATACCATATTTCATGAGGATAGCAGCCACTGAGCCTAAATGACCATACCTTTAAACTCAGCCCCGTTACAAGCCTTAAAAAGACCTTTTTGATCTTGAGTGAGCTGAAGTGAATATTGATTGGAAAATAAGGGCAAACCTATGGGTGAAGTCATGCGTGTACTCATCTTTGTAAGTGTGAGAGTTGTATGTAATTCCAGAACTATAATTTGTTGAAAAATAGAGTGTGAATATGGAATAATTCTTGTTATGAGGGCATTTGAGTACCTTTGTTGAGCTTGAACTGGCATTTGCAGCAAATATTGCAAAGTTGAGAATATTTGATGATGGTGAGTCACAACTTGAATCTTTGAGTGCACAGTTGATCCTACTATGAGTATGTTGAGTCTTGTTGTGTGCATTCATGATTGAGTCTTGTGTAGCACTGTTTGAGACATCCTTTTTGAACTGCCGAACATGAGTTTTATTTGAAGACAAGCAAAAGTTTAAGTTCGGTGTGTTGATGAGTCCGAGATTTGGACTCATTTAGGGATTTGTATATATAGAATTAGTGTCCTCAAATTTTTATTTTATGCCAATAAATGATGTAAAACAATTGATTTTCAGGTATATGAATTGAGGAACAAAGCAAGTTACTAACAAGCAAAAAGAAACAAAACAGGCTGAAAGGATGAACAAAGATAGCCTAGTGATCGCCAAGTTCACTCGGTCAATCACCGAGTGGCTATTTGACTGCCTAAAGTTCCAGTGTGTCAAGCACTGGGAGAATAAATCCAGTAGGCGATGGAGAGGAGCAGTCGGCGGATCGCTGAATAGTTCGCGATGCAGTGCTGAATCGCCCAAAGTTACAGACCTTGAGATTGTTGAATGCGAAGTTAGAAAGGCGATGAAAGTGACCAAAGAGCAGCTTGCCGAGTGTTTAGGCGAGCCCGACTTACTTCGCCGACTGACTCTTTGTAGCATATTTTTTACGACTACATATACATTTTTGAGCATTTAGTTTAGTATCTAATATCATAATATTTTATTATAACTAATATATTTAGCAGTAAGACAGGTCTTCTCTAGTTTTTCCCAAGCTTTGCAGAATTGAAGTTTTTAACTTTTTAGTAAATGGAAGAGGGTCTTTGAGATTCATCAAATTAGAGCATTGTAAGGATGAATCTACTCTTACCAAATTGATGGATAATCAATTTGGTAATGGTTTTTACCTTTTTATGATATCTAGCTAAAACCCCAATTCTTGTGGTGTGATTATATGATTGTGGGTTGAATTAGTTTATGGGTATTGCTAATTGTTAGTTTAAATGCTATTTAGAAGTGAGTTCAATTGTTAACTGTGGTTTAATTTAAAAATTGCAGTTGCAAATGCAGTTCTATCCTTGTGTTCCTGGCTTGGTCGAGAGAGAGGTTTTAGAACTAAGGTTTTTGATTGATGGTCAAAGGGTATTGGGTTGACCTGGGTTCAACTCGAGAGAGTGAATCCAAAACCTAATCCCACACATTCAACTTGACAGAGTGAATGGACTAAGGTGTGGGTTGTTCTTATTTTGTATGCTTGTTGATGTTCAAGATCAATCAACTTGATTCGGGGTAATTTGTTCGAGAGAAAGTTTATCTCATCTATAGACTTGCTTACTCACTAATTGATAAGCTCAAATTACACCTCCTTTCAGAAGCATAAGAGATCGTTATCAAGTAAAGAACCCAACTTGTAGGTTGGGGTCGATCCCACGAGGAAATTGGTTTAGACTTTACTTTTAACTAACAATTATATTCAATTAGTCAAGTTATCTCCAGAAACAGATAATAACAAAAGGGGGGGTTTGTGTTTATGTAA